>CM076581.1:964138112-964442929 GCA_034641835.2 Pinus albicaulis | reverse complement strand
ACATATCCACCCTCGTAAGTTACAAAATTACATTAATTATCATCAAGTAATATGGAGGTGATGAAAATGCTGGTATGATAGTTTGTGGACATTAATCATCAATCAATTAACAATGGAGCTGACAAAATCAAATTAGTATAATAAAATTGTATAGAATAATTAATATTTAAAAAATTATGAAAATAGATCATGTTCAAACATAATTTCTTTAAATAATTAGTGAATTTAAAATAAATATTCTTTTAAATCATTTATGATGTTTATAAGAGTGGGTATTTACTTTATTTTTATGATATTTTTGTTTTGAATTTTTTTTTTTTTTAAATAAATGGGTAGCAATATTCATTAATAAACTAGCAACGGGTCACAACTCTTACAAAAGAGATCTCATAGACTCAAAATTGTTTAACAAAAAAACCAATATAGAGACCCAATTGCTATCAACATTATTCTCATATATACTTTGTGTTATATATCTTTCAAAAAAACTCCACAAATTATTACTATTCGACAAAAATATAAAGAAAGAATGAAAGTCGCTACTCGCAGCTACCAGGATCGACATCTCCCATCGCCTCATAAGGAGGCACGCCCAACCTCTCTCGATTACTAGCACCAGACTCATACTCCAGGCCACGATTAACTGCACCAGCAATACCTTCGGTAGGATGAGCAGGTTCCCCATAGCTGAAAACTTCCTCCAGCATGCCCACTGTGGCAATCTCCACTTTGGCTTCGATAATCTCACTATTATGTTGTAGGTTCATAAAAATGGTGGTCAGAAGCTCCATGGATTTCTTTATCAATTCCATGTCCTTCCCGAGATAAAAAACTAAGAATAAACAACAACCATATTCTCGTTAATTTCTTTGACAGTGTCCTTGGTAACTTGTTTGAAGGAACTATCCACAATATCCCCAATGCTCCCAGTCAGCCCTGAATCCGCCGCGTCGCTACCATAGTCGTTACTTGCAGAAGCCATTTTCGTGGCAATTTTCCCCTCTGCTAAGGAAATTCTATGGATAATTTGCCTCTTCCAACCGCTATATATAAGATCTCGAACATTCTTGACATTCCTCCCTTTCTTATCGACCATAAATGGATGTCGTTGCTAAAACGAATCAATGAAAATTCCTTCCATCTCCATCACTTCCAAAACCTACTCGTCCCGAAGTGCGATGGTACTAAACCTGCCTTCGACTAATCGCAAATTAAATATCCAGGCGAGTGACCAAGGGTCGAACGTCCACTTGTCCAGAGACATAGCCACCCTCGTGTATTGTTCCCACATGCATAATAACTTTCAACAACCCTTCTCGCCTTCCAAATATCTCTGGCACCTCATCGGATACACTCTACCTTAAATGTCAACACCATGATCCATTCTATCATACTCTAGCCGTGTTCCACGGTATATCTACTTTGACTCTGCATTTTGGGATGTGACATGTAACCCGATGATTGTTGATTATAATAGTCCCTTGTTCTAACTCAGCCACGATGTTGGCTTGAGCATCTGCCACGAGGTTGTTCGCTCACTTAATATGAAAAAATAATAATTTTTCAATTTTCCTAAGCAAATACATTATCCTTAGAATAATTCGAGAGGATTTAGAATCTAAGAGGTGCTCATGATTGGAAATTTTCATGCATTTTTAGATTATTATCGTTGAATCACCAACAATAATTAAATTCTTGACACTTTTGGAAATACCAAATTTGAATCCTTGCTAGAGAAATAATGCTTCAGCTTGGTTTTTTTGTGAATCTACCTAAACCCATTCAAACTTTGTTTCAATCTTTTCTTGAATTTTCCCAATTTTAAATTTTGAATTTATTGTTAGTAAATTAAAAACATCATAAATAATCTCATTAACTTATTTATACTAAACATAAATATTTTTATTATATATAAAAAAATATTTAATATTGTAATAATATATAAATTATTATTAAAACTTTGAAATTAATGTAAAATTATATTTTTACATTTATAATCCACATTTTGGAAATTCACAAAATTTTATATTCATCAAAATTCCTAATTTTTTTAACTCAAAATCCAAATCAATCAATAAATATTTTCTTAAAATAACTCTATTCCATAACAATTTGTATCATTAAATAAAATTTAGAAAACTTAGGGATATGTCATTTATTGAATTAGATGATTCTCTTTCGTTTTCTTATATATATGAATGAATAAATACTTTGCTAATATCTTGACTTTACTTTAAATCATTAAGTCATGTAATTAATCATTCGATAGAATAAATTATTTTTCTATAAAAAGTATTATTGTTTTTTTAATTATTAAAGTTCATTTTTATGTTTCTTTAAATTTTAAGTTAAAGGATTTTGGTCCAAGTGTTGGGGTGATGAATTTTTAAGACAAAGTGGATTAGGGTTTTGGAAGACATATACAAAAGTAATTGGTGGATATTACAATTTTAAAATACACTTTTGAATGCATATTCAACACTTGAGTGAAACATTTACACATTCATGATTCTGCACATTTGATAATTAGACACATGTAACTACTAGTAAATGTTGAGGTATGGTTTGTGATTAAGACAACTTCCAAGAGATTTGTAAATTGGATCTCTCGAGTTTTAGAGATTTTACATTACTTTGATCACTAATTGAGTTACCCCTAGAACAATTAAAAACTATTTTTTTAAATGTAAGAAAATAAAATAATAATTTCTAATTTAAAAATATTTAAAAAATATATATATAAATTTATGTTTTATATTTTATAAAAAATTGAAAGTAGTGTAATTTCTATTAATTAAAAGTGATGTATTTTGCAACATTTTTAAAAGATGCCTAGGTGAGGCATCCCCACTAACTAGAGGACACTAATCAAGGGAGGTTCAGCTTCAAGTTCTTTCTCTATGAACAATGTAACTATATGTAATAATATAATTATATATAATATAGAATATTGAGAAAAGTGATATATCATTTGATTATTAATTAAAAATAATATAGTGTGGCCCAAGTAGTGTGTGATCCTTGAGATTTTTAACAACTTAAATACCCTTAGTTATGGTTTTTAGACTAAAGATTAAATGTGTATTCATCTCAGCTCATGCAACTTAACCAACTAAAAAAATAATATCATTTAATATTTTTGATTAATTATAAATTATTATTAATAATTAAAATTAATTGATATTAAAAAGTTTAAAATAAAAATTAATTTATTAAATAAAATTAATTGATATTAAAAATTTTAAAATAAAAATTAATTTATTAAATAAAATTGATTAATAGATGTGTATTTTAGAATGGCAATAAATTTTTAAATTAACTTACAGATGTATTTCATCTTTATTCTCCCTCTTAATCCTTATATTCAAATTAAATTTAAATTAAAACCGCAAAATGAAAAACAAACTCTCGACAACCTAAGGAATAAACGCTTACCATCTGGAAGTCGATGTTTTACGCCAAATATAGAATGCACCGCGTAGGTGGATTCTATCTGGTGACACGGGAGCGAATTTTTTTTACTTTGCATTCTGGGTTTTTCAAGTATCTTTTTTTCTAGTTCTCCGGGTACCGGTGGTTGGAGATTGGTGGCATTCTGTCAGTGGCATTTCTTTATTTTATGGGATCCTGTTTTGTTTTAACTTGTAATTTTCTTCACACTCTTGATTCCTATTCATGATTTTTATTTGGAATTGAAAGCTTCATTGGAGAATTTGGAGTTCAGAAATGTTTTAATGATAAGTTAAGGAAATCATTGAGACTTACATAAAGCTGTTATGTTATTGAGTTGAATAATACTTTTCATAATATTGAAATTATTTTCACATACGGTAAGATGTTAATTTTTACATTAGTAAAGTTATTATTTTAATAATAGTAGAATATTTTTATATTAAAATTTTAATAGGATTTGAAATTAATAATAGCATGATTAATTTAAGTTAAAATGCTTTGACGTTTTGATTAATTTGTAAATTTTTAGAGATTATTTTCAATGTTTATTAACGTTTTTGTAAAATTAAATATTAAACATTTTTTTTTATTTGAAAATTATTTTTAAAATTTTTAAAATTAAATTTTTTAATTTTTATTTATTTATGTATGATTAATTTTATGTGATTTAAAATTAAATTTTCAATTTTTCAAATTTTTTCAAATTTATGGATTTTTCTATATTTAATATTTTTTTTTTGAAAAAATACTTATCATGTTATCTAAAAACAGTTGCATAGTATACTGATTTTTCTTTTGGTTAAAATAGAAAACATATTACAGTGATTTTTCTTTTGCTTATTTTCTTCATATTTTTCATTATTGAATGGAATTGGTTCAATCATTTTTCTCAATAAATCTTATATTATATATTTTCACAATTTAATTTTTAATCCTCATGCAATATAAAAATAAAATAGGAATATTTTGCACTCACACTTAAGCTTTTGTGTAACTAATATTTTTATTATTTTAATATACATTGTAATTTTTTAGATATTTTATTACATATTATTTACTTCATATCATTTTTATTTTTTAGACATATAAATTCTACCACAAATTATTTATTTGCCGCTAAATTAGAACGAGTATAAATTTAAAGTTAAATAAATAGTTTGTTACAATAATTAGCTTTTTAAGAACATATTTATTTTATTTATGATGATGATGATTATTAACCTCCACTAAGACCAATGCAGCTTATCAGACCTCAAGAAAGGAAAAATAATTTAAATGTGATAAATATTGTTTTTATGATCAAAGAGAAGGGAAATAAGAACTCCAAAATCGCTATAGAAGGATTGGCTTAATAGGTCAAGAAGATTGGAAGTGTGGAAGATGTTAGGGAATTGAGAGCGAATGCGAGCAAGAGTCGGGCAATCTAAAAAGAAGTGATTTTTATCGTCCACCTGCATAGTATCACAAATCTGATAGATTCTATTGTTCCAGGGAGTTTTGAAATATACCACCACCCAGTCTCATTCTGAAACTCATGATAATTAGTTCTTATCCTAGCAATGTTCATTTTTTTCTTAGTCTTGGTCAACAAAGAGAGATAAGTCTGATTATCAAGAGTGGGGTTGATCAACTCCTTATAGTATCTTAGTTTCCTTTTACCCTAGAGTGCCTGATCCTTCCACAACTTGTCCTTAACTTGGAGGAAATAGTATATATACACTATTTAATATAAAGATAATAGACATTATAATTTATCCTCCTTATTTGGTCCTATAAGTTTAAGATGGAATAAAATGTGCACAAACACATTTCAATAAACTCTTAACAACTTGTCCTTAAACTTGGAGGCAATAGCATATATACATTATTTAATATAAAGATAATAGACATTATAATTTATCCTCCTTATTTGGTCCTATAAGTTTAAGATGGAATAAAATGTGCACAAACACATTTGAATAAACTCTTAACTTTTGTAACAAACGCTGATGCTGAGGCTAATGTTTCATGTGAAAATATGTATGCACTTATCTTTATTTTGTTCCAAAGTTATCTAGTCCATTAACTATTTTGTTACTTCTCTTCATCTTATTCAAATGTGTTTCATTATTAGATTTATGAATTTGTTCATACATTCAATAATTGTTATTAAATACTTTTTGCATAAAAAACAGGTACTAATAAACAAAGCTACATATTATACTTATTTTTATAATAAATTAAGGAAAACATTAAAACTTAAATTACTTATTTTTTTATTGAATTAAAAATATTGAAATTATTAAATTGTTTTGTTATTGAGTTGAAAGTATTGAAATTAATTGATTTGAAATGTATACCAATTCTTATTAATGTGATTAATTCAAAAATCATAGTCTTTAATATTTAAATGATTATATTATTATATAAAATACTAAATTTTAAAATATATTTAAAATTATTATATTAATATTTTTTTAATTTTTAAAATATATTTGGGAAGTGTTGTCCTTGCTTTTCTCATTAAAAAGGCAATGCCATTTTCATCTCAAGTAAGTTGAATGGTTTGTTTGTTAAATGACCCATTTCTTTAAAAAAGAAAGGTTAGATGATGATTTTCCTCATACGAAAAGATATGTTTTATGAAATGTGGTTATAAAAGAAAGATTAGATGATGATTTTTCTCATATGAAAAGATATGTTTTATGAAATGTGGTTGTTTTATAAATATTTGTTGATAATATAAAAAATTAAAAGGTAAGCTGGTTGAGATATATTATGGGTTAAATTTTTTTATAATTTCTTTTTATTTTTGTGATTTTTTTTTTATAAAAATTATTATATTATAATGGTTATGAAATAATATTTAAATTTTTTATTTTGGGAGATTATTAAAATGGATTCTTTTCATGTATATTTTTTTACTCATGGTTTCACTTATGGTATGACTTTGCGTTTTAAAGTGCATATACTTTATGGGAAAAGCTTGTTCACAATCAAGGATGATTTTGGAAGTCCAAAGGCCTCAGATAAATTTGAACAATCCATGTCAAAAAATTTAGAAGTTAAACTCAATACTTTTATTGAAGGCCAAGTCTATAACACTCAGAATTCAAATTCCAAGCTCATAAACAAATTGATTTAACATGCTTAAGAAGGAAATTTTTTTGTAGTAGCATGTTTTTAAAAAGAAAACAACAAGCACCTAAGTTGTATACTACTATATTGAAACTTTTACTTCTAAATTTTTCTATATTTTATTCAATTTGATATTGAACTTGGTAACTATGGAGTGGAAGTTTAAATCTTCATTTTTTTTATATGGAAGGGAAAAAGGAAAAAGGCACCCAAAAAAATTCCACCAAAATTATAGTATAAGCTACTGGAAGATTGAGGGGCAAAGAAAAGAAAAATCATCATATGCAAATTTATGATACTTCTTGTTCAATGGAATTAATTCCATCCATCTGAATCAGATGTATATCTCATTAAAATCAAAATTTATCCCATCACTACTTATCAATAATTAAATGAAATAGATGGGTAGATGTGTTTATGAACACATAGGAATTTGTCACTCCTAACCAATACTATATGTATAGCTGATAATTGGACAAGTACAACTATGTTCAAGCTTAATGTTGGCAAGCTAATATATCTTCCGTAAGAATATATCAAGACTTACCATATATTACTTTATTAGAAGTAGAGAGAATCAAGATTTTACTTGGAATACCAATCGATTATAATAGTGTGGGGTTAGGTCATGATGCTTTAATAGTGAAGTAATAGGATCAACTATTTTTTCCTCAATATTTGGAGACAAGAATATATTTTTTCCTCTTGGGTATATAATGATGCTCTTGTAGGTTCAAAGAATAGAGGTATACATAGAGACAATGAAGCTCAAAGAGGATTTCATAGATTTATTTGTCATCATGAGAATATATCCTAGGATAACAACATTGTGTTGTTGGTAATTTCTTTGCAAGTTTTTTAATTGGAGCAAGTTTTCCACACCCATAATGGTAATATTGAGTATTCGTCTACTTCTTGAAGAAAGAGTTGATTCTCTGAAATAAAATGCAATAGAGATTACAATTTTTTTTCTTAGCAAATGGAAAATATTTCAATGACTTCTATTAATTAGCAAACAAAAAAAGTAGTCAAAGCAGTATGGAAGTAAGAATAATCGATGAATCAATGTTATGATCCTATTGAAATCGAAGGTCTTGGCTTGCCTCAATCTAGGATTTTAGAGTCACTGGTACTCTTAATGTTTTTTGGTAGGCACATGAAAAGTTTGTTTAAGGTGAAAGAATTAACAAGTTCAAACCGACATACTCAACTACCCCATTACCTTCAACATGCATCATATTATTACAAAATTACATTATTTTCCTTAATATCGTGAGGAACAAGTGCCATCAACTTGAAAATAGAGAAAAATTTCTACACTTTCCCTACAAGATCTTAAAGCAATGTAAAAAACATGCTTTTGGCTATAATTAGACTAAAGAAAAAATGTAGATGAAATTAGAAAATAAAATAAAAAAGGCTAAGATTCTCTAGATATCTATTTTTTAATCTCGTATTCACTACAACTACTTGTAAAATAATTAGACACTTGAGTTAAAATTATGCAGAATATAGAAGTTTCTCTAAGAAGAAAACAAATGACCTATTCTTCATACCTACTCAGTATCATAAACTTTAGAAGTAATTTCCACTCTTTTGTTAAACAAATGACCTATTATTCATACCTACTGAGTATCATAAACTTTCGAAGCCATTTTGCTTATTCACCTACAAGCAAAGAGAAAGCATAGTAGAGCAAATGAAATAGTGGACTCAACAATCATGGGGAAATGGGTAATTAAAATTTATTTTCTTAGAGAGGCGGTGAGGTAGATACATCTCCTGCATGCAAGGCCCTTGAAACTTGTGTTGACTAAAGTTGTTGGTGTTTATTTTTTAATATATTTAAATTAATTAATAAAAAAATTAATTAAAAATAAAAGAATAAAGATAATAACTAATAAATAAAGTTAAATGAAATAAAAAATAAAGTAAACTATCAATTGGAGCTTGCATGCAACCATTCTCCACATGACATAATTATGTTTTGAATCGTTGTACTAGAAATTTGTACTACGTACTTAAATGACTTAAGAACTTCATGTTGCTTAAATGACTACTAAAACTATTGTTGTATGGTTTGGATCTCCTTCCCACTCATGCAATGGGTTTATCTGTCCACTTTTTGTTCCATACTCTCGTCTAGTCATTGGTCTTGGGAAATAATAATGGGAACTTAGACCGGATCAATATTGTTTAGTTGTTATGGAAGGTGAGACTATAGTAGCGAGATGTAGAGAAAAAAATACTAGTTGGTTTTGAATGGAAGGTACATTGAGAAGAAACAAGACTTTGAATTTGGAAGAGATGTGTGGAAATCTCGAAAAACATGCTCGAGGTGTAATCTTCATGAGTTGCGGTAAGCAACTATGAGCACATCACTATAAACTAGTTGGATTCATTCTCTATAGAGGTGGTGAGGTGGTGCCATAGAACATGCAGAACATAACCATGTGGAGTACGTGACAACTCAAGATGGAACCACATTATGAAAACCACCTTGTACAAGATATATATTTTGTACTAAGATATATATTATGTAAAGAAAACATTTTGTGCTAATGAAGTAATGCTTTTGGTAAAATAGGATTGATGTGAACCCTTCCAACTTAAAAAATTAGTGAAATGTATAGAAAGTTCTTCGGAAAAAAGTTCAAATAAAATGAAAAAAAAACCATTGGTTAAAAAAAATCATTATATCTCCTTAATAAATTCAAAGAAAATATTTTATAAAATATCAATTTAAATATTTAAGTAAATTAATTTAATTTACGGATGAACTGACATAGAAGAAAAAGAAATGGATTACTAATAATCCATGGCAGATACGTCACACACTAATAATAAAAATTACTCATTCCATAAAAAGGTGAACACATGACAAAAATGAGATTTTGATGAAGCAAGAAAACACTTAAACGATGAGAAATAATAATTAAATGAAATATCTTATTATGAATCACCTTTGTAGTGTGATGTATAGAAGATTTTTAATAATTAAGAAAAAACATATTTTTATTATTATTCAAATAGGGTCAAGTGTCACATCTAAACACTCAGATGTTACTAAAAACATGGCCCAGACTTTGATTGATTATTACACAATTTTGGTGAATTTATGTAGCTTCAACATAAAACTTAGGGGACAAATTCTTAGACTAAATCATGATGTGGTTTGTCATTTATTTTTAAAGTTTGGATTATCTCTCTTTTTTCATCTCCTTCTCATATGGTGTATATAAAACAATATATTTAAGTTAATTTTTCTTCGGATTAATAAACTATTTATTTAACGACTTCTTCATTATCTAACTGAAGTTTCGGAATTGCTTTTCAACAAAGTCATTGAAGGTGGTAGACTTGGTGAATGTATTACGAGGAAAAGTCATCATCAAAATTTACATAGTACTTTTGTCCAAATTAGAAGTAATGGTTAAAGGATCACATACAATCATTGCGCGTAAGTTGTATAGTAATTGGTATTCTTGATTTTAAATTTGGGAGGCAAGCAAAAACCTTATTCATTAATGAATTCTCCTTTGGTTTTTTTCAATATTACATCTTTTGAAATTGTTCCATCGATGTTACTAAATAGGTGATTTGAGGATCAGATAGGAATTCTGAAAATTCGAGATCGAGCGATCATGTATTTATCTATATTGAATCGGTTCGATCCAGTTTCAAATATTTGTTTCAATCACAAATTTTAGGAACCTAATTTTTTTTGAAAAGATGATGGATGAAAAATTGTCCCTCAATTAAAAATTTTTAGCCAAAGTTTTCTTATTTCAATCTTAGGGTGGAAAGGCTTATTGTTTTTATTTTATTTATTTATAAATTCAATTGAGTTTATTATTGAAGCTTTTAATTCAAGCACATCAAATTGTGTTTGAGTAGTTGATAATTCATTAAGGATGTAAGTTTATCTTGAAATTTAGAAATTTTTGGTGAATTTTATTAGTTTTTAATATGTAACTTGTAAAATTTTGTATGATAGTTTTGTAAAATTATTTAGGTTTCTAATTATTTTATATTAATATATATAAAATTTTGGCGATATTTAAGGTAAAATAATTTTATACTATAAAATTTGGGTGAATCAATTTTCAAAAAAAATGAAAATTGGCAAGACTTTTTTAAAAAACATAGGAAAATTAGCCCGATGATCGAATATTAACTCCTACAATTTTTTTCTAAATTAATTTATTAAATAAACCCAAATCAACTTCAAACAAACATTTAATTTAAATCACATTTCATAACATTAATGCATTTTTTAAATCATATATATGTTACTTTTGTGGCAACATATTTACACTACTGAATTAAAAATCATGTACAAGTTAAGTAAAACACAATCACGATTTTTAGAAGACATTTAATAAATCAGGTATATAAGGGTCAATTTTATGGTCTTTTATTACGTTTATCGCAGATGGATCTCTTTGTCATTGTCGTATCATCTTTACCTCATTTGTTCTTGGTCTAATATGCACAACAGTGCTCAGGAATGGTTCGAACTCGACGAAGTTGGTGTGGCGTGTTAGAATTATAAATAAATCACAATAGTCTAAGCAATAATACCCTCATGATGGCTTTTGTGACATGGAGTGTATATGGATAATGAAAAATCATGATATGTTAATGTTATTCGCGATCTGATCAAATACAACATAATCAAATACATTGCAATACAACGCTCCATCCCCTTATCATCCATGCTCCCCACCCCATATATTATTCCAAATAAATTTATCTAAAATACTAACATTATACAAGACAAAACCATATTTATTATCACATAATGTGATAATCCATATTTATTATTATATATTGTGATAGATATATGTTATTTGATTGGTTGTTATATGAGTAATTTTATAAGGAAGGATGAGCTAATGTCGTTTAAGGTCTCTTCTCAAAGTGGTAAGTTAATGAGTTGTGTTTGGTTCTTGTTTTTATTTAAATTAAGGTGGGAATATAAAAGTAAGTTGAAAGGTTACTAAAGAGAAAATATATTTTTTATTTATTTATAAAATATTATAATTATAATAAATTAATCTTTAATTTATATTATAAAAATTTCATATAAGTATTATTAATGTTAATATAGATAATATAAATATTAATATTAATAAATATATTAAATTATGTTGTTTGGATTCATTTATAGAAAATGGATTAATACAAATAATATGAATATTAATAAAAACATTAATGTTAATAAATACATTAAATTATGTTCTTTGGTTTCATTTATAAAAAATGGGTTGGTTTTATATTTATTGTGAAATTTAGAATAGGAGAGAAATAATATTATTATTATTAATACATAATAATAAGTGATAAATAATAATTAATATTAATTATTCATTATAAGTATTAATTATTATTATTAATAATAATTATAAATATTATTCATATTTATAATATGAATAAATATTTATAATTTATTCATATCAGTATTTATAGTTAATCACGATCAACCATGTTCAATGTCATATTTGTAGAAATTCTTTGTAGATTCAAATCGCTAATTGTAATTTACTAAAATAATAGACTTGAATCTACTCTACCAATTGCGGAAACAATTAAACAACAAACGTGAAATCACAAAGCATACAAGAGAAAGAATTCAATCAACACGTTACACAATGATTTCTTAGGGAAAGCCACAAACTAAAAACTCCACCTATCTTTATATTTCATTAGTCGGGAAAAATATGAGAAGATTACAATGCTTTGCTCAAGTCCGAACAACCTCTGTACTATCTTTGTCTATCTCATTGCTTCCTAGATAACCCTTGGCCAATACTTAACCAATTTTCTTCTTGCCTAAGTCTCTATTTCCTTGCGTTGTTTCCTTGAGAATTAGCCCCTATTAATTAGGAAATTCCTCATCCATAACTTTGCAATCCATCATAGGCCTTTCTCTGATTGCATGCACCACTCGTACAATTTGGATGATTATACAAGTGATAGTACATTGGCCTTGAACTCCAATATCAATTGGATAACTCATAGATCATGCACGCATGAGTTATTTATGGTTGATTTATTAGTTAAAGCTGGTTGATCACTGAGTACACACCACACTACTAGACCTCTCACTAGTTCCTCCACTAGTTGGAACTAGTTTAATTGACTTTAACTTAGTTAGGTGAAGTAATTAATTACAACTCAAAATAAACTCAACTAGGGCTCCTTAAAAGTAGGAATCACTCTACATGACTCAAGTTAGATCCTCAACTCAAATTAATTGAAACAACTAAGTCAAATAAACTTACTTAACTCGTACAAGTTATCATCTAACGTGGAATTACAATTTTCTCCTAATTTAATTCAAGGGAAAATTAAATTAGGATCTTTCTTGGTGCCATTTTCAATGCTCCCTCCCAGCAAGACAGGGATGATTAGATACCCCAATCCCTGCCTCTATGGAACTCAAATTTACCTTTTCACAATGCCTTAGTCAAGATATACACATCCTATTCCTATGTAGGAATGTACTATAGCAACATAGTCCGCCTCTCCATAAAATCTACGAGATGGGCGATACCATATGTTGATATGCTTGGACGATCGTGAAAAAACGAGATTCGAGAGAGAGTTTGACACAACTTTCGATTGTCACGGTAAATCACTTTAGGATCCATATGTTGACCAAATAACCCAACATGGATCTTCCTTGTCTAGATAGCCTCACAAGTTGCTTGAATAGAAGCCATGTACTCCTGTACACTTTAAATTGAGTGCAACTAATATTTGCTTCTTCTTGTACCAAGCAAACTATTGTTGACCAAATACTAAAGATTTCCTTTTCGATATGTTATTCTTGTCCGATGGACTCCTTACCCAATCTGCATCCGTGAAACCTTGCATCTTCACTCCCTTTCGTTCGTTTTTACCGAAGACCAAACTAAGTGGTGCCTCTGAGGTATCTAAACACATGTTTAACTACCTTCCAATAGAGTTCGGTTGGCTTAACCATTTCTTGAATAAGTTATTTAACATGCATAGCACATGTACGGTCGTGTGCTCAACAAATACATGAGTGAACCGACAAGCTTCCTATAAATGGTAGCTTCTACCACTTCACCTAAAGTAGCATATTCCTTCCTCCAATTCCCTACTAGTAGAGTCTCCATGGGTTTGCTTTTCTCCATGTGAAACTTATTTAGTATCTCGTTGGCACACTTTCCTTAAGAGACAAACACTTCCCTATCCCCCTGCCAAATTTCTAAACCAAGGAAATAATGTGTGAGCCCCATGTATTTCATCTTGAATTATCTTTCCAAATCCTCTTTGCATGATTTTATCAGACTTCTCATTACTTGTTAGAATTAAATAATTGACATATAATATTATAATAAAAAAATTTACATTCAACAACAATGTGGTAAAGTTTTTCCTTTGATTCACCTTTTGGTGAAGCCCAACCTAGTCAAATAACCATCGATCTTGATGTACCAAGCACAGGGTGCTTGTTTCAATCCATACATTGCTTTGCTTGAGTTTGCACACATGTGACTCTTTGTCGAAGGTCCGAAATCCTTCTAACTTCTCTATTTACACCTATTCCTCAATCACTCCAATGAGGAAAGTTGTCTTCACATCCATATGATGCATTTTTCCATCCCATATGTGATAAAAGTGCTAGAATTGATTTGATTGAATAATACCTTGCTGCTTTGGAGAAAAGGTATCCTTGTAATAAATTCCCTTCACCTAAGAGAACCCCTTGGCCACAAATATTGCCTTGTGTTTCTCGACACTCCCATATACTATTTCTTCACCTTGTAGATCCACTAGAAACTACCAATGAATTTTTCCTACGGCCTTGGGACAACTTCCCAAGAATTGTTCCTAATAATGGAATCATATTCCTATACCATGGAATCAACCCATACGGGTTGCTACAATGCTTCCTTGAATGAGGATGGCTTTAGTCTCTACACTCTCACTCATCATAGCCATGTAGCCTATGTGCATCGATCTGGTGACCTCCTCTACATGTGTTGTGATACGGGTGCTCCCACATTCTATCTAACATCATGCATAAATATGTTAGAATTTCTAATGTGCTTCCTTCGATATCCGGATGTCTCTTCATGAGTGGGTTATTTTCACTCTCTTCTCCTCTACTTGTGACGCTCCACAACATCTTAAGCTATTCCTTTGGAGCTAAAAACTACTCATTTGCATGTAAGCTGAAGCTCCCCTCTCAATGGAGCATCTCATGACCTTCTCTTCATAGAAATTCACATCTATACAAACAAATTCTCATCCCATGAGATGGGAGGTACATCCGTTAGTTGTGAGGTGTATCGATGTACAACAAAAATATGCTCAAATTTGCTATCGGTTCTAGATTTTTTCCGTGCATAATTGGAAACATGATAATAAATTGATGAACCAAATGTCGTGAAAGTGTGCAACATCGTCTGGTTTCTTACTTGAAAAAACTTCTTTTGGTGTACTCATCCCAATAATCCGACGAGGACTCCGGTTCTAACATATATATCATTGTGTTTCATGCTTCATTCCCACAAGTGCAATGATAGACCTTTATCATGCAACATCACCCGTGCAACTCCCACAATACTCTTGTTCTTCCTTTTAGCAACCCGAATTTAGTTGTGGGTTGTGGAGTGTTGTCAACTCCTATCGAATGATTTACGATGCACATAATTTCTTGAACTCATTCAACACATATTATCCATCGCTATAGCTCCCGAGAGCCTTCACTTTCCTAGTCGATGTATTTATAAAAAAAGAGCTTTAAATTCACAAACATTTTTGAGAGTGTCGGTATTTATTTTGCATGAAGAATATCCAACGATTACAAGAAATAATCTACAAATATAACATAATATATGTGCTTTGTGTTGAAATTTGCAACAAGAAACAATGAAATTGGCATCTAGAAACAACATGATGGAGAACACACACTAGTGTGGGATCACATGCCACACAATGATGGGTCCTAGCGATACATTAGTAGTGCAATCCAATTTATTAAATAAATTGGAAATGTGTCTAATTTAATTTTCCCTTAATTAAATTGGACAATAAATTGTAATCTTATCTCATAATCACTTGCAATAGTTAACTGAGTGTGATAGACTCTAGTTAGCTCATGAGAATTCGAGTTGAGGGTGGTTGGTGAGGCATGTAGAGTGATTCTATTTGTTTTAGAGTCCAAGTTGTAGTTATTGTATTAGTTTAATGCATGAGAAATCGAGTTAACTCAATTAAGTGAGTTAAAAATCGGGTTTACCTAGTTATGGCGGTTGTTGCACTAGTGAGAGGTCAAGTGAATTAAATAAGATTTCATTCACATGTAGTGATATATCAAGTAGTCGATGATTTACTATTAATAAATACATTCATGTCGATTCGATGAAGACCCAATTGAGACAAAAGGTTAAAGGGATGTTAACTATCACTTGTATTTTTAGAAAATTTCCCGGATGCGTTAAAACACAATAGGATTTCCCATGATGTTTGTGGATTCAAGGAAGGGTTGAAATTCCTAAATAATAGGGATTGCATTCCACATGAATTGTGCAATCAAGGCACAGCTGAGAAGAGGCTGAAAATTGACTATGTGTTGGTCGATTTTATGCGGATCGGTGTGAGATAGTTAAGCAGAGTGCAACGGACTCTTGTGAGAAGAGTGCATTGCAATTGTTTCATGATTCCTTGATTCATTATACGATAGAGATAGAGGGGTTTTGAGTAGAAAGAATTCCCCGGGAAAAATATCTATGTTGTGGATTGATTTTCTTTCTCTTACTTGGTGTGATTGTCCGATCGTGTTTAATTTCTGTAGAATTAATTGTAGAAGGATTCGGTATCTTTCTCTAGTATATTGCATGATCAGATTGAATCCATTGGAATACATATTTTTTTGTATAATTTCTACATGGTGTCGGAGCGCAAGAAATCACAATAGCGGGAGAAGAAATTGAGTTTGTGTTGAAATGTATTCAAACTTGTAGATACTTTTCGTTGGTGCGACAAGTGCATCAAGATGGCTTTCAATGGATTAAGATTGGAATATGCACTCGAGGGAAGTTTCTTATTATATCACATGGAAATATAGAATCAAAAGGCAGTTTTGGAGGACAAAACGGGTTGACATAATTCATTGATAATAATATTCCCAAGGCCGCAACAACATACGCCGCTCTTCTTGATGCTTGGCAAAAATAAGGTAGCAAGGGCGAGGAGGATACTTATTAGAGGGGAGTTTGAGATCATATTGTATTGAGTCTCCATGAAAAGGCAACTCGACATGCAATGTGGAAGGCTTCGACGGATCTGTTTCGAACAACAATGACCAAAGGAAGTTGGCGCGAAGGACAATCTCGAGAAAATCGAGAAGGAGGAGGGTGAGCTGGGTACCAACATACTTAGAGAAGTTTACTCAATGTTGAGATGAGCTTGGAAGTGTTGGTGTGACACATAGTAGATGATGCATCGGTGAGCCTAGCACTTCTAGGCATTCCCAAGAGTTGGGATAGTTATCGAGGGACTCTGTTAATGGGGAGGGAGAATTTACCAAATTGGGAGTGGCTTTGGTCGGATTTGTTATAAGAAGAATTTAGGTGGAATACTAGGGATGGATCCTCATCCAGAGACTAATGACGAGGAATATTGTACCTTGGCTAGTAATTCAAAGTCAGGCCAAGGGAAAGAAATTCGAAGGCGAAGCGGGCAAGAAATACTTGTCCAAGATCGGATGTTTTCATTGTCACGAGCATTGGCACTATGCTTTGAATTGTCCACGGAAGAAGGCGAGCAGAAGGAGCCTGCAATTACATTGGGTGAAGCGTGGCTTCATAGTTTGAGCTTGATTTTACTCTCATTGCATGCATGGCCAACACTACAATGGGATGCATGTGGTATCTAGATAGTGGTGCCTCATTCCATATGACGTGGAATAGAGATCTCTTCGATTACTTGGTGGAGAAGGACCTCCAGCGAGAACATAGAGTTTGGAGATGACGAGAGGTATATCGTGACTGACATAGGTACAATTACCTTTCGGAGGGAGAATGGCTCTCATCTTAGACTAGACAGATGTTTTGTATGTTCCGGGCCTAAGGAAGAATCTTGTTTCGTAGTGGTATTGGAAGAACGTGGTTATGAGGTGATGTTTAGGAAAGGAAAGGTGATCCTTAAACACATAGCCACGAGACAAGTGAAGCGAGATCGATTCAAGAGTCAAGAACCTATATGCTCTCGAGGTTGAGGATGCATGCAAGGATTTGAGGAGCAAAAGAAATGGTTAGTGACTTGGTGCTTGAGAGGGAGAAATTATCTCTCAAGATGTAGCCTCGAAGTAGTCTCAAGGTTGTGGAGTAGACACAATTGGAGAAGCGAGAGAGGAGACCAAGTGGAAGAGTCCACTCAAGAAAAGACCTACGAGAGGAGAAATTTTGAGCAAGATGGGAAGAGGGAGTACATGCAGCTATACCTCTGAGGTGTGAGGTGGGGCGATGTGCGAGTAATCCCGAGAAGAAATTTGGGAAGGGTTCATTGAGGTGGTGTGTCCCATGGATCGAACTTGGCTACGAGGAGCCTACCATACAATAAAACCAAGAAGGATCGACGCTAGATTGATGCGAGTCGGATGTTAGGAGGACATAAATTAGAGTGACAAGTATTAGATACTTTGGAGTGCGGATCAGATTTGCGACGAGTACATGGATGCATATGTCGGCGGTCAAGAGAGTCCAACAGACATGTGCAATAGCTAGCAACTGATCGGAAGAATCTCATGAAAAATGAATTATATTGATTCGGTTGTTGGAGGATATTCAAATTTCACCATAGTTTCATGAGCGAACAACACGAAGTGTTGCATGTGAAAAAAACACTGAAGTGTTGCATGCAAAGAGTTTCATGTGTGCATGCAAGAAAATTCCCAAAGGTATAGGATCAGGACATATTGATTCCTTTCTTGTTGAGAGGGAGTGTTTAAATTTGCAACAAGAAATAGTGAAATTGGCATCTAGAAACAACATGACAACACACACACTAGTGTGGGATCATAGGTCACATTGTGATGGGTACTAGAGATACATTAGTGTGCAAGCCAATTTATTAAATAATTGGAATTGTGTCTAATTTGATTTTCCCTTAATTAAATTGGACAATAAATTGTAATCTTATCTCACAATCACTTTTAATAGTTAAATAAGTGTAATATACTCGGTTAGCCCATGAAATTCGAGTTGAGGGTGGTTGGTGATGCACATAGAGTGATTCTATTTGTTTTAGAGTCCAAGTTACGAGTTAATGTATTAGTTTAATGCATGAGAAATCGGTTAACTAAATTAAGTGAGTTAAAATCGGTTTAACTAGTTGTAACCGATTGTTTCACTAGTGAGAGGTCAAGTGAATTAAATAAGATTTGATTCCCATGCGTTGATTTGTCAAGTGAATTATGATTTACTATTAATAGCTTTACATGCATGTCGGTTCGGATGAGGGACCCGCTTTAAGAAAAAAGGTTAAAGGGAAGTTAACTATTAGTTGTATTTTTTATGCAGCTTGTCGGAGTGCGGTTAAAACACCATAGGATTTCTCATGACATTTTCGCAATCAAGGAAGGCTAAAATTCATAAATAATATGGATTTCATTCCACATCAATTTCGCAAGGCGAGCAGGCGAGAAGAGGCTAAAAATTGGCTAAGTGTTGGTTGATTTTGTCTATATCGGCTTTGATATAGTTAGCAGAGTGCAATAGAATATTGTGAGAAGAGTGCATTGCGATTGTTTCATGATTCGTTGGTTCATTATAAAATAGAGATAGAGGGGTTTTGAGCAGACAATCTTTCCCTCAAGAAAAATATATGTGTTGTGGATTGATTTTCTTTCTCTTACTTGGTATGAATTTGCGATCGTCTTTAATTTCTGCAGAATTAATTGTAGAAGGATTCAAGTATCTTGCTCTAGTATATTGCATGATTAGATTGAATCCATTGGAATACATATCTTTTGTATAATTTCTACACTTTTCCATGGAGGATATCGAGAAAGGTCCAAACACATCTTAATTAACTCTTTCAAGGACCACACTGCACTCAAATGTTCTTATCATGAAAAGTTTCTTTGATGTACTTACCCAATGTACACCCTTTTCATGTATCACGTTGCTCTAGTGCACCCTGTTAACCACCTATAAATTTTTTGACAAGAAAACGAGTGGCTAAATTGTTCTTGAGACTTCAAGGAATACATTTCTCACGAAAGAATATCATCCTTGAAGCCTCCATGTGTCTTTTCCCTTTGAACAATCTTCATTGCTGTTTCCATTATAAAGCTCTGTACATTCGTGAAGAAGAACGCCCAAAAAGGCCTCCATTTTCCCTTATTTCATTCCCTTTCGAAAAGCCTCTATTTTCATCACCCTTTTCCCCTCTAATTCCTTCATTAACCCTCTAAATCTCCCTAAACCCCCTTTAAAACCTCATAATAGCCTTTATTTGGTCTTAAAACCCCCTTATTCCCTCTACGAAAACCACTTTTAAGCCTTAAAAACCCTCTTTTTGGCTTAAAAAAACACTCATTTTAAATTATAGGTCTAAGCCCCTTTCGTTTAAGCCCTAACCACTTCCCCACCACATGACCCGTGCCTGCAACCAAGCGCTAAAGCCACAGGCGCTAATCGCAATTGGGATTTTCATTGCGAGCCATTTCCCTTGTTAGCTTGAATTTCTCCGATGCGAGGTATTTTTGTTCTATGCGACCGCGTGCATGTTCTCGAGCCATTGATCTCCAAAAAATATAATGAGTCGAGCACTAGCCAGGTGCTTCATGCCCGTCGCCCCTCTTTGCATTACCCCTCGATTGAATGTTAACCATTGGTCCTTTTCGATCCGACTAGTACAGTGCGCAATCGCATCTCCGCCAATCGCACCAATCTCGTGTTACCAACCCCTCCCGATTTGTGATTCCCGATTTGATCCGAGCCATTCATCCATCCGGATCCAACGCGTCCAGTTACTCCTCATTTTTGCTCATTTTCCCCCCGTCTTACCCCCTCGGGTCAAATCTCCATCGTCGATCCTTCCGCCGATCCAACGGCCTCCGATGTAATCGCAAGTTCAAAACTCGTAGCCTCGGCCCCCGACTTCATCCCAGATTTAACCATTTTCCTTGTATTTTTCCCAATGTTAAAACCTTTATTTTTTACATTAAAAAACTCATTCTTCTGCCTAACTTAGTCTTAACGACTTCGTTAGCCAATCTTGACCATTGATCATCATCTATCCCTCTATCCAACGAGTTTATGCAACCCTCTTTACACCAAACCTCCGGCAAAGTCATTCTCTCACCGTTTGCGAGAGATTTCCATTAGTTTTTCACTGCGTCCATCATTTCCACCACCATTCCACCGGCCTTCGCAACAATCTTCCACCACTCCCCTAGATTTTATAATAGTTTTATCATATTGTGCAGGGGATTACGGAGTGGAAAATTCACTTTGCCTCCACGAGTCATAGCCACTCGTGACTCGATGCACGAGAGATAACCATTTCGACAGTAGCAAAGTGTATCAGCAACAGGGATTAAATTTTTTCGAGCCTAATTGAAGATTAATGATTGTAATCCAGCTGTCAAAGGAGGAAGGCACAGATGAAGATCATGAAGATGATTAAGAGGCCTAATAAGGTCTAAAGCACACAAAGAGTCATATCGGTGTTTTGACTTCAACAAAACATATTTCTCCCGAAAGGATACCTTCCTACAAAAGTCTCCATGCCTTCTTGAGCCCTTAATAATTAGTACACCGGAAGAAGTTTCTTAAAAAGCTGTTAGGATAGCGATAATGGGAGCATGGAGAGACTCGCATATTTTCTATCCCAGTTACCTATTTCGAAGGCTACACGAGTACCAAACAGCAGAGAAGGACTTTAAGAGCACATCCAAGGTTGATATCAACTTGACCAAGACTCCCGGCACCATACTACAGAGTACCGATATGTAAAAACAGAGCCATTAAGCGAGTGGGCATGAATACTTCCTCCTCTCTGTCTTAATGAAATCAATTAAATGTACATCTACCTGCTTCGGTTATTCATCCTCATATAAGAACTCCCAAAGAACATATTGTTGTTGTTGTTGTTGTTAGTTGTAGGGATTCATTTGGTCGTTAGAACGATTATTAGGGGAAAAGTAACCTGAGTAGTTTGTAATTTAGTACGTTGGGAGGAGAAAGTTTGGATCTGTATTAGCCATTGAGCTCAAAGTATGTGACTTTGTTTTGCACATCAATTGAACAAGAAAATTTCACAGAGATCCTGGTCTATATTACTAGTGATGTTTCTCTTATTGAAATTGTCTTATTTAATTTAAATCATACTATCCATTATTATCCGATAAGAATCGGTAAATCGAGGCTTAGGATATACCCCCGCATGGTACCCTAATGCCCTACTTGCTCTTCTTGTCCTTGGTGTTTTCTCGCTTAATGTGTATCCGAGAACAAATTCATGTAATTTAACCGATTAAAGATGTTGGTCTGACCCCATGCTTGCACGATGTGTGAATTAGGGGTTTGTTGCTTAGATGTTTTTGTTGGGTTTAAGCTGGAAGAATTGGGATACCAAGGATTTAGAGTTAGCCCTATCCATCAGGGTCCTTTTCCAATATATTGGCCTTTCGAAGATCCCTTGGTGGTGTCAAAAGAATTGAAGGTTAAAATTCCTTCTCGATCTTAGGCCTTGCCTCTGTGTCAAATATTAACTCGTTTTTTTCCTTGAGAGTATGTTGGCAGAGGGTGCCTCGAGTTAAATGGCCTACGACCTCGAACTTAAGCTACCCTTTGTGTCTTCATTGAGAGTTTCCTGCGAGTATGTCAAAGAAGGTCTAGATTTAAATGATATCGATCCGATCTCCGGACGTGAAATCGGGTTTCTTTCCTTCTTTGACCTTCACTCCTTATTGTTCCATTCCACTATCTATCTAAAAGATCCTTTAAAGTATAGATGGATTTCCCTATGGAAAGCCTTGGTTAGTTTTTATGCAAGTAATCCCCTTTCATGACTCCATAGCCCAATGGATGACACTTGTCTTGACCTATCGTCTTTTCATCGAAACATCCTCGCTTCTTTGTTCCTTTCATTCCATAACCTTCTCGGTTAATGATCTCCTACCAACCCAACAACCAAATCATTTAAACTTGTGCTCGGACCTAGCCTAATACCTCAATTAGAGCTTCAAATACATATATCATTCTTTGTATTTATAGAGAGATCCTCTCTCAGAACCTAGGAGGGCTAGATCACGAGGTCCCAAAGTGGTATGATGTTGTCTTATCTTTGGTATTGCCAAATCTACCAAAACATAGGAAGCCAAACATAATGGTGACTCCACTGGGAATAAAGACCAATAGCTTTGATTTGGTAATCAAACAATCGTGGTGGAAATTAAATCTCCTTGAGCACCTTAAAAATCCACCTCGCGACTCCACATTTCCTAAATGATTAAAATATTCCACTGGTGATCGGTAGGTCGCTGATTATCTTTTTTTCACAAGACTCCACTCGGAGACCAGGTCACATTACAACATCATCCACACCAATGGAAGATTCCGAGCTAAGTCCCCTTGAAGAGTTTCATTGTGGAATATCAAATATACTGCACAGCTCGAAGCAAGGATCTTCCCGTGAGGCTTTCTTTTCTAGCTCGAGATTCAATAATCAACTCGAGCTTAAGAAAGTTTTCCTAGAAGTGTTGGTCGAAAGGTATGAAGCCGAGATTGACATATTGAACTCACGAGAGTAATCATACCCAGTTCAGAAACCCCATAGAGATTTTTTTGAAAGTCTCCTTCCCCTAAAAGAGAGAGATTCCACGCAGATTTCGATGTGCGGAGAGAAGGTGATTGAGCTTTCAAGAGCCACTAGCATCGAATATGCGGTATTCAAAGCTGCCCAGGATACGGACAACCTACCGATCATGGGAGGCACCGAAGGAATAAAGTGTACATCATGTGTTCATTGATCTGTGGCGGAATATATGGAGGTCCCGAGTGGCTCAAATCCTCCGAAAGATTGATCCTTCGCAGGGGGCCGGATTCATTGGGAGTGGTCACCATTGATGGTGACCTCGTATTGAAGAACCACACGCAGCACCCTATGGTTGTCTCTCGATGAGAGTCGATGCTTCTATCCTTTTTTTGTTACTTCTTGACTAGTCTGCTCTGGAATTATTGTATCATTTAGAACATCGGATATTTCCAAGTAGAGTAGAGTAGGTAGGAAAATCTAAAATAAAGCTCGATTTGTGAGAATTTAGTTAGTAGTTTTGAATTTTTGCAAAGTTTAGTCCATGAGCAGTTTTGTCTTTATGCCATGGCCCACGGCCAGTCGCAGACAGTCTGATCCTCGGTTTGACTATTTTTCATTTTCTATCTTAGAATGTAGAGGAAGAAATGCGCTAGACAAGTTTAATCCTAGCGAGATAGTAGTTTAGGTAGAGAAACTATGAGACCAAAAGTTTAAGGCTAGTCTCATGGAGTAATAAGGGTAGAAATAGAA
Organism: Pinus albicaulis; assembly: GCA_034641835.2. NCBI lineage: Eukaryota > Viridiplantae > Streptophyta > Pinopsida > Pinales > Pinaceae > Pinus > Pinus albicaulis. Next base: position 964,418,800 of record CM076581.1, on the reverse strand, counting down.
TAGGTTTATTTTTCCTGTTTGTAAAAAATTGATGATGTAAAGGGTCTCCAAGTCCAAATGCACCATGTTAGGACAATAGTATGGGCGAGTAGTTGTTTGGGAGAATGTTCTACTGTTGATATGATGTCTTCATGATTGTGGCAGTTGATCCAAGAAAGAAAATGGATGTATCAATTACCGAGCATCCGGACTACACCAAAGATTATTTTCTCGAATTCTTGACACCTTCAAGAAGATGCCATCCCCATGTGGAGCCACTTTGTTAGCCACCTATAAATTTTTTGACAAGAAAACGAGTGGCTAAATTGTTCTTGAGCCTTAAAGGAATACATTTACTCTAAAACCATATCATCCTTGAAGCCTCCATGTGTCTTTTCCCTTTGAATAATCTTCACTGCTATTTCCATTATAAAGCCTCGTTATTCGTGAAGAAGAACACCCAAAAAAGGCCTCCATTTTCCCTTATTTCATTCGCTCAAAGCCTCTATTTTCATCACCCTTTTTCCCCTCTAATTCCTTGATTAACCCTCTAAATCTCCCTAAACCCCCTTTCAAAACCTCATAATAGCCTTTATTTGGTCTTAAAACCCCCTTATTCCCTCTATCGAAAACCCTTTTTAAGCCTTAAAAACCCTCTTTTTGGCTTAAAAAACACTCATTTTACATTATAGGCTTAAGCCCTAACCACTTCCTCACCACATGAACCGCGCCCCGTGAACCAAGTGCTTAAAGACTTGGGCGCTAATCGCAATCGAGATTTTCATTGCGAGCCATTTCCCTTATTAGCTTGAATTTCTCTCGATGCGAGGTCTTTTGTTATATAGACTCGCGGGCGTGTTTCCGAGCCGTTGATCTCCGCATATCTAACGGTCAACACCAAACCCATGCTTCACACCCATTGCCCCTCTTTGCGTTACACCATATTGAACGTTAACCATTGATCCTTTTCGCGGTTCGACGACCGGCAGCGCAATCGCATCACCGCCAATTGCACCAATCTCGTGTTACCAACCCCCTCCCGATTTGTGATTCCCTATTTGATCTAAGTCGTTCATCCATCGGGATCTAACGGTCAGTATTACTCCTCACTCGCTCATCCGCCCCCGTCTTACCCCTCGGGTCAAATCTCCACCGTCGATCCTTCCACGCAATCCAACGACCCCCGATGTAATCGCAAGTTCAAAACTCGCAGCCTCGACCCCCGAGCTTCATTCGATTTAACCATTTTCCTTGTATTTCGCCCAATGTTAAAACCTTTATGTTTTAAATTAAAAAACTCATTCTTCCGCCTACCTTAGTCTTAACAACTCCATTAGCCAATCGGCCAGATTTGATCATCATCTGTCCCTCTATCCAACGGTACTACAACCCTCTTTACACCAAACCTTCGAGCAACTCATTCTCTCACAATTTGTAGAGATTTTCACTTGTTTTTCACTGCGTCCATCATTTCCACACTCACCACTCCACGTAGGGAAATCTTCCACCACTCCCTTGAATTTTATAACATGTTTTATCATATTGTGCGGGGATTACAGAGTGGAAAATTCACCGTGCCACCATAGTCATAGCCACTCGTGACTCGGTGCGCAGAGATAACCATTTCAGCAGGTGGAAAAGTGTATCAGCGAAAGAGGATTAAAGGTTTTCGAGGTCGATTGAAGATTAATTATTGTAATCATGTGTTTAAAAGAGGAAGGCACGAGATGAAGATCATGAAGATGATTAAGAGGCCTAATAAGGTCTAAATCGCACAAAGAGTCATATCGGTGTTTCGGCTTCGGCAAAATGTATTTCTCCCCTTCCAACATAAGTCTCCATGCCTCCTCGAGCCCTTAACAGATTAGTACAATGATAGAAGATTCTTAAAAAGCTCGTTAGGATAGCGATAGAATGGGAGCATGGAGAGACACTACAGATTTTCTCGTCCCGAGTTTACTTATTTCAGAAGGCTACGGGAGTACCAAACAACCGAGAAAGCACTTCAAGAACACATCCGAGGTTGATATCAACCTCAACCAAGACTCAGACCATACTACAGAGTACCGATATGTCAAACAAGAGCCATTAAGCGAGTGGGCATGAATACTTCCTCCACTCTGTCTTAATGAAATCAATTAAATGTACATCTATCGCTTCAGTTATTCATCCTCCTATAAGAACTCCCGAAGAACATATTTTTGTTCTTATTGTTGTTAGTTTTAGGGATTCATTTGAATGTTATAATAGTTATTGGGGAAAGTAGTGAGTAGTTTGTAATTTAGTAGAGTCAGGAGGAGAAAGTTTGGACTATATTAGCCATTGAGCTCAAAGTATGTGACTGGTTTTGCACATCAATTGAACAAGAAAATTTCACGGGATCTTGGTCTATATTACTAGTGATGTTTCTCTTACTCGCAATTGTCTTATTTCATTTAAATCATACTCGTCCATTATTCTGCGATAATAATCGATAAATCGGGCTTAGGATATACCCACTCGTATGGTACCCTAATGCCCACTTCTCTTCTTGTCTTTGGTGTTTTCTCGCTTAATGTGTATCTGAGGAACAAACTCATGTAATTTAACCGAGTTAAAGATGTTAGTCCGGCCCATGTCCCTAATCGATGTGTGAATTCGGGGTTTGTTGCTTAGATGTTCTTGTTGGGTTTAAGTCTGGAAGAATTGGGATACGGGGATTTAGAGTTAGCACTGTCCATCAGGGGTCCTTTTCCAACAGCATTGGACTTTTGAAGATCCCTTGAGCTGGTGTCAAAATCATTGAAGGTTAAAAGTCCTTCTACTGATCTTATGCCTTGCTCTGTGTCAAATCTTAACTTTGTTTTTTCCTTGAGAGTATGTTGAAAGCGAGGCTTGGAGTTAAATGACTCTCACGACCTCGATCTTAAGCTACCCTTTGTGTCTTCATTGAGAGTTTCCTCTCGAGTATGTAAAAAGTAGGTCTAGATTTAAATGATATCGACTCGATCTCTAGATAGAAATTGGGTTTCTTTCCTTCTTTCACCTTCACTCCTTATTGTTCCATTCCACAATCTATCTAAAAATATCCTTTAGTATAAATGAATTTCCATATGCAAAGCCTTGGTTAGTTGTTATGCAAGTAATCCCCTTTCATGCACTCCATAGCCCAATGGATGACATTGTCTTGACCTATCCTCTTTTGGCAAAACATCCCTGTTGCTTTGTTCCTTTCATTCCATAACCTTCTCGGTTAATGATCTCCGACCAACCCAACAACCAAATCATTTAAACCCCCCTTGTGCTTCATACCTAGCCTAATACCTCAATTCAAGCTTTAAAGACATATGTCACATTTCTTTGTATTTATAGAGATAGATACCTCTGCGGACCCGAGAGGGCTAGATCCTAAGGTCCCCAAAGTGGTCTATGTTGTCTTATCTTTTGGTATTGCCAAATCCGCCAAAACATAGGAACCCCAACATCACCCATGGGAAGTCATGTAGAAATATGCTACATGACCTTCAAATCCTTAACCTCGTAATTTTCCACATAACTAATATGAATTTTTACGAACTAATGTGTCCAAATGAGGCCACAAATCCTCTATTTATAGAGGTTGCCTTTCTTCCTCTAGGATGACATGAAATTTTGCTAGGAAGTTGACTTGAATAAGAGTGTAGTTCGACGTGCATAAGGTTGGATCTTCAACGTGAATTGAGCCGAATTAAAGAAACATTATGGAAAAGGTCTTGAGGCATAATTTTACATCAATAATTGTCTTTTACAAGTGTAACAACACTTCATATACATGACTCTAAATTATACGTTTATAGAAGATGACAAACCCCGAAAGATATCAGAAGAAGTCTTTGACCTATAATAAAAACTTCTTGCTCATGAAACTCGTGAGGCATAGCTTTACAAAATACATTTTATTATATTCTTCTTCTTCATCGCATAAATTCACAATAAACAAAGGTCATTATGAAGACCGAACCTAGTTACACTTTCCAACACTCCCTCTAACTAGTGGAGGTATTCATAATGGTACATGGTCACTCATCCGACGAATCTAATAAGAACAATTTGATCCGTAATCCCATCTATATATCATCATATCAATCAACATTGTCAAGTGCAAGGCATTGAATAAACTCCATCTCTCAACGAGACCATGCACTACAATGTCGGTGGGGACACAATGATGAGTAGACACCCTCATCATTGTCTCTCAGGATCATAGCCCACCCAAATTCATGTAGGATATGTCCAATACGACTATTCTTACTATTGGATTCCCACTAATCAAAGAATATTTGTCCCTTCATGAATACTCTTTTCTTGGATGCCCTAATACATGCCAAAAGGTATCGTATGCAGATGATTACCCAATCCATTTTTTCTTTCGAGTCAAGACACGAATGATGTGTCTATCTCTTCCTCTCAACTAGGGAGGACATATTTTACAAAGGAATGTCCTCATTCCTATACAAGGAATGTGTTGGGGTTCCCATGTTTTGGCCGAGGTTTGGTAAGACCAAAAGATGAGACAACATCGGAACCACTTTGGAACCTTGGGATCTTTCTGCCTCTTTGGAGTCTCGAGAGGGATCTCTGTGGGAGTCAAAGGTATATGTCTTTGAAGCTCAAAATTTCAAGATGTTAGGCTAGTTATGTACGGTGTTTGTTTGTTTGATTATGAGCTTGGTTGTTGGGAGAAATACGAGGAAGGAAGGTTCGGCATAAGACAAGGCAGGCGAAGGAATTTAGGCAAAATGGTCAATACCAAGTCCGGTGATGGAGTCAAGAAAGGATTTACTTGCTGTCAAAATGCAAGCTTTCAGTTGGGCTAGTCATCTAAAGCCTTGGATCCTAAAAGATGAGGGTGAGATGAACATTAAGGAGAGAAAGTGAGAAGGAGGAGAAGACGCCACTTTCCGTCTATAGATCAGGTCAGAGGTCATTTAACTCCAGACCTGCTTGGACATACTCAAGGGCCACTCTCAAAGGTAACTTAAGAGATCTTTTAAAGGTAACTGGAGTGAAAAAAATCCTAGTGAGGTAGAGACTAAGTTCAGTCCTCCCAGTGTTCCCAATTCATCCAATTAAATCCTCACAAGAACATCTAGGAAATAGATTCATTAATTCATACATCAAAGAGCAGGCAACGACATCCACTACGCTGGTTAAATTAATCGAAACTAATTCTTAGATAGCACATACAACAGAAAACATCAAGGGCTGGGAGAGCAGCAACATAAGGCACCTAACAAGGGCGAATCTTATGCCAAATTTCTGATGCGAGCCAGAAAAAATGAAATGTAATGGAAATAAACACAGAGATAGAAAAACATCACCGCAGCTTTAGATCAGGATCCAATGAAATGTGCTTACCATATTAAACATCAACACCAATCAGGTACAACATAGCCAATAGCTTGGTCATTCAGTCCGGATACATCTTCCTCAGCCTATCTTACGACTATACATAGAAGACTTATCTCAAGAGAAACTGCTTGCAATTCTCTGATATCTCATCAACAACCTTCACAATAGTTTTCTCATAGTTTTTATAACTGAAAAAAAGCAGAGGAGGCAGGTAGAACACTAAATATAACATTAAACTCAGAAAAGAAGGAGAGGGCCAAAGCCCATTCTGTTTTAAACTCTGAGCATTAATCTCTAGCACATTTTGGAGAAAAGAATGGTCTTTGTCAGGCTTCATTAATTCCGGGTATGTCTCTGATGCATTCTGGTTTGCTGTACTTCGTAGTACCTTTGGTGAATAAACAAAATGGCAATAAAAAACAGAATGATCTGCCATACTTGAGCAACAAATGCTCTGGTATCCTTGGACTGCGTTCTGGGCGGAGATCTCCTCTGGAGCACGGTATGGAATAAAAATAGTATGGACAACCCGTCCTTTCTGGGAGGAAAACATTCTGCTGATGTAGAGAAACCTGTCACATATTAATTTCCACGCCTCTGTCAGTGAAAACCTTGCCGCTGTATCCATACTGCGTATTTATGGAGGCGTGTCCGCCTTCTGTACCCTGCGGAAAATGCAACTGGACCAAGAAAGTCGGTGCAATGGAAGGATGGATGAAATGGTAGTGCGGCGGGGGCGGAATGGAGTCCCTTTACTAAATAATGGTGGCAAAATGTAACGCAATGGTGAAACCATGAATAATAGGGTTTGGCGGTTGAAATGCAACGCAGACCATTAGATCATGGTCCGGGAGCGAAGATCAACGGCGGAGATTGACGCAGCGGAACGATATATGAAAATGGACAAAACGAACGTGCAACGTAAGACTTTAATGCAAATATGGAACTTAGGTTAAAACCCAAAATGCACAGGAAATGGGCGGAAATGCAATGAAACAGGACGAGGTGGGACCCAGCTGGAGGCGGAGGGCGATCAAATCTTGACCGTTGATTTCAAATACGGATGAACGGCTGCGATTGAATCGGGCAATCACAATCGGAGGGGGGACAGGGGTGGCACACATCGAAACTTCCGATTGCGATTGGGCGGAGTGAGCGATGACCATCGGATCGAGGGGAGGATGGACGGTCATGATGGGATCGGGGAATCGCGATCGGCGGATGCGGAAGAGGGAATGCGAGGCGACTGGCGGGGTGCGATGAAGCGCCAACCGTCCGATTTGGAGACAGACCGACGGCGGAGGAGCAATCGGGAGATCGCAATCGAGGGATGCGAAGGGTCGCGCGTCTGGAAATTGCGATTGCGAATGGGCGGGGAGCGCGATTGAGCGCTGGCTGTTGGATCTGGGGACCAGATCAACGGCTCACTGTTGCGCGGGCCGTCCGATCTATGGTAGATCAACGGTGCGGAACAATAGCGGCGAACTTGTATAATAAAACAATCGCATCGGAACTTTTCGGTGTTTACACAGGATTTAATGTTCCGCTCCGGTCTTCTGATGCGATTAGCGCTTAAGGCTTAAGCGTTGGTCCTAGGCTAAGGGCACATGTGGGAAAGTGGTTTAGGCCTTAATATAAAGTCAAAAGTGGGTTTTGGCCCGTTTTAATGGATTTTAAGGCCATTTAAAGGGAAACGATACGGGGGAAAAGGGGAAAATTAACCAATCAAGGGATAAAAGTGGGGTTTAAAGGGGATTTTGGGAAGATTTAGGAGAGTAAGGGGGAATTTAGGGGGAACAAAGGGGACTTTGGGAAAAAGGGAAAAAAGATAAAGTGGGGGAATTCTGCAGAGATATAAGGGGCGAAATAAGGCCTTTTAAGCAAAACTTTATCGTTCAGCAAGGCTTATTGACTTCATGAAAGCAGAGGGAAACAAACAAAGGCAGGGAACTATGCAAAAGGCTTCAAGGATGATGTGTTTTCAAAGGAAATGCATTCCTTGAAGGCTCAAAAACATTTAGCCCCCTGTTTGCTTGTCAAAAATTTATAGGGGGGCTAACAGTGGCTCCACATGGGGATGGCTTCTTCTTGAAGGAGTCAAGAATTCAGAAATTGATCTTTGGTGTAGGCCAGATGCCTGCTGCTTAAGCCACCTTTCTTCTTTGATTTTCGGCTGCCACAAATATGATAGATCAGCAGAAGCATTCTCTAACAGTCTACCTACCCATCCTACAATCCTAGCATTGTTCTTCTAGGGCGCATTTGAACTAGCAGACCCTTTACATCATTTATTTTTTCAATAGAAAATAAACCTATTCTACATCTACCCTTATTGCTCCATGAGACCAGATTAGACTGTTGGTCTCATATGTTTCTCTACCTAATCTACTATCTGCAAGGATTAAACTGTCCAGCAGATTTCTTCTCTATATTCTACGACAGAAATTGAAAAACAGCCAAGCCAGGATTAGACTGTCTAGCTTGCTGTGGACCATGACATGAAGACAAAACTGCTCATGGACTGAAACTTGCAGAAAATTTGAAGCAAAACTTTGAAGGCTCGAAATCTGAACTCTTGAAGCATCCTTCTTCCTTTGTGACTCAGGTTTTAAGCATATTAGAGTCACTTCCTTTTCTGTTTCAGCTCTAGTTTTGGGCATGTCAGAGCTGATTTCTTTTTCTTTATGGCTGGCCCCGATTTTGAGCATGTTAGGACCAGCTCCTTTGTGTCTCTGAGGCTCATGTTTTGGGCATGTCTGAACCTCTCCTTTTTCTTTTCTTTTCTCTCTTTTTTTTCTTCTTTTTTGGAATGGTATGTACAATGGAAGTAAAACTGGAAATTTAAATCAGCAGAAATAATGTTTGAGCATCCTGCCATTGACAGGACCCCCAAACAACCTCAGTACCATCAAGTTCTTGTAAGAAAAATGCATTAGGACCCACAGTGGCTTGGATGATGTATGGACCTTGCCACAAGTTGTCGAATTTGCCATGTTTACCTTTGTCCTCTCTCCTTGAGTCCCATTTCAGAACTTTGTCACCAATTTTGAAATTTGAAGCTTTGGTTCTCTTATCAAACAACCTCTTTATGCTTTCCTGAACCTTGACAGCTCTGTTATAAACCTGTTCCCTAGTTTGTTGAAGATGGATTGTTTCATTAATTCTTCTTACCATACTATCTTCCTCTATTTGAATCTCCTGCACAAGCTTAATCACTGGCACTCCAAGACTAGTAGGAAAAACTGCTTCTGTCCCATAAACAAGCTGGAAAGGTGACATGCCAATGGATTTCTTTGTTGTGAGCCTGTCTGCCCACAAAGCATGCACCGGTTTTTTGTGCCATGACCTTTTGTTTTCTTCCAGCAGCTTTTTAATGATAGTGACCAGGCTTTTGTTAGATGATTCAGCTAACCCATTACCCTGAGGGTAATAGGCAGTTGAATGACCAAGAGCTATTTCGTACCTGTGACAGAAATCAATCATTTTCTTGGATCCAAAAGCAGCAGCGTTGTCAGTGATTATTTTTCTTGGACAGCCAAACCGAGAAAGGATGTAATCCTCTAGGAACCTAATGATAACAGAGTTTGTGGCATTCCTAGTGGGTATGGCTTCTATCCATTTGGTGAAGTAATCTGTAGCAGTTAGGATCCATTTGTGTTTCCCAGAAGAAGAGGGGTGAATTTCTCCAATAAAATCTAGGCCCCATTGCATGAAGGGACCTTCTACAGTGATAGGTTGCAAAGGGAGGGGAAGAAGCTTTCTTCTGCCTTCAAAGATCTGGCATTTGTGGCAGGCAAGTATCATTTCATGGATATCATTGAAGAGTGTAGGCCAGTAGTAAGCAGCCCTGAGTATTTTATTTGCAGTGGCTTTCCAACTCAAGTGGCCTCCACACTCCCCAGCATGGAACTCTTGCTTGATTCTCTCAGCTTCAGCTTCAGGCAAACATTTAAGCAATAGGCCGTTTGGATTTTTCCAATATAGGTTTTCATTCAGAATGCAGTAATTTCTGGCTTGTAATTTTATGAATCTGGCCTTGGTTTTGGATAGTTCTGGAGGGGCATTGAGATTGGTGAGAACAAAAAGGATATCAGAGTACCAAGGAGAGTTCTGAAACTTCTCCTCAACAGTGGGTTTGGGTAGTCCTTCCTGCTCATCTAAGGCATTTACCATGTTAATATCAAGGGCTTGTAAATTCGATTCAGCCATTAATTGGGCCAGGCCTTGACCTTTGATCAGCTTGGTGGGCTTTATTTCGAGGTCATATTCTAAGATTGTAGCAATCCATTTGCCCCTTTTCCCATCAGGGTCTTGGGACAAGATATCTTTGACCACTATATTTGGGACATAAGCAATGGTGTGAGAATGCAGAATGTACACCCTAAATTCCTTTAAGGCCTTGACCAAAGCATAGGCATGTTTGTCCATAATGTTGTATTTCAAGGGTGCATCTCTTAAGGCTTTGGTGAAAAAGGCGATTAGCTGTTCATTGCCTTCTGAATTTTTCTACAGTAAAACTGCAGCCACGGTATGTTGGGAGGCGAATGAAAAAATCAAGAAATATTTTGAGAAATCTGGGCTGATAAGAACAGGGGCTTGAGTGAGTGCCAACTTTACTGACTCAAAATATTTCTTGGCTTCAACAGTCCACTTAATTCCCACACCTTTCTTCAACATGTCAGTCATTTTCCTAAGGTGCTCAACAAGATTGAGAATGAATCTCCTAAGGAAATTGATCTTCCCTATGAAGGACTGAAATTATTTGATGTTTCTCGAGTGTGTGACTTGAAGTATTCCCTCAACTCGTTGTGGATCTATCCTAATTCCTTTCTCAGTTATGATATGACCAAGAAGTTTACCTTCTTGCAGCCCAAAAAAAGTTTTCTTAGGATTTAGTGACAGACCATACCTTCTACATTGTTCAAAAACTTTCCTCATATGTTTCAGGTGTTCTTCTTCAGTTTTAGAAAATACAGTCAAGTCATCCAAGTAGATAACTATGAAGTGTCCTATCTCATCTAAGAAAGCTATATCCATCGCTCTTTGGAAGGTTGCTCCAGCATTCATCAGCCCAAAAGGCATTTTCACATACATGAAGGTGCCCCATGGAGTGGTAAACACTATTTTGAGTTGATCTTCTAGGAGTACTAGGACTTGATTGTATCCTGAAAAACCATCAAGCAGAGAGATTCTCTTAGAGCCCACTACCTTCTGTAGGATATGTTCCATTCTAGGCAAAGGGTAATTGTCTTTTAGTGAGGCTCTGTTGAGATTTCTAAAGTCTATGCATAACCTTATCTCCCCTGTTTTCTTCCTCACAGCCACTAAGTTTGATACCCAATCAGAAAACCTCACAAGAACTATGATACCTGCCTCATACATCTTCTTATTTCCTTTTCAACTGCAGGCAATTGTTTTGGATTGATTCTGCGGAGTTTTTGCCTAAAAGGTTTCTGATTTTCATTCAGGGGTATCTTGTGTTGTATGATGTTGGTGTCATAGGCCTTTAATTGTTCATAGCTCCATGCAAACACATCAATAAATTCCTTAAACAGGTCAATGTATTTCTTCTTCATGTCTGCAGGTAAAGACTTAGCCAGTTTAATCATTCTGGGTTTATCTTTAGTGCCTATGTTGCATTCTTCTACATCTGAATCTGCATGTTCTATAGTGGGATTTTTTGCTACATCATCAAAGTCAAAGAGGTCCTCTAAGGGTTCCAGGCCTCTGGGTATATTCTGGTCTTTGGTCTGCAGCACCTCTATCTCTTCACTTTCTGCGTTTTCGCATTTTCCGGTCGAATTTTCAGTTTCTTCAGAAAGAGTGTTTATTTCTATATTACAGGGTGTTTCTTTTTCATCTGGGTAATCCTCACTAGAGCAGTTTTCCTCAAATTTTGAGTCTGAAACAAAAAATTCAAACTCATTTCTACCCACCAGAAAATCTTCAATCTGTTTGTCTCCTTCAAAGACCTGCCAATATTTTTCGTTGTCTGGCACTACAGGTCTGAATTTGGTTTGAATAATGATCTATTGGTCAGCTGGAGTCTTAGGATATGAACTAGCCAGGCAAGCTAATCCGTTAGCAATAGCGTTTTTGCCCCTAGGGACAAACACCAGATCGTATTCTACAAAGGTTTTCAATAAATTCACTGCGTCATTCCTGTATGCTCTAAGCCTGGGGTGTTTTGCCGTGTATTCACCGTTTACTTGTTTTATGAATAACTCTGAGTCCCCCCTAATAGCTATCCTATGGGCTCCTAATTTTTTTAACAGATTTAAGCCCAGGATAAGAGCCTCATATTCTGCAATATTGTTTGTACATTTGAAATGCAGATTTACAACGTGGATTTCTGCGTAATTACTTTCTATGTTTTGTAGCCACACCCCTGCTCCAACATTTTGCCTAGTACAGGACCCATCGAAATTCATTTCCCACAGGGGTTCGTCATTATGTTACGCTGTAGGATCTGTACTAGGTTGGGGATTATTTCTCTCTTCAGATTGAGTGTGGAGATTAGAGAGTTGGCTAGTTTGTTGTTTGCGTTCTGTCCCTGTTTTTGGCTCACTCATAGTTTCATTTTTAGTGTTCTGTCCATGGTTTTCTTCATCATTTTCTTCAGTGTCTAGGGAAGCTATTATGTTAAAGTCCATGGGCTCCATGTCATTGATTGTGTCTGTTTCGATCTTTGTGTCATGAATGTTGAGACTGATATAAAAAGGGGGTACTACCCCCTCCTGAAATTTTCCCTCAATCTTAGGACCAAACAGGAGGGCAGGTTGATCATCATTGAGATTTACAGTATCATTTCTTTCCTCTAAATTCAAGGCTTTCAAAATTTGGCCTCTATATACATCTTGAGTGGCCAGCTCATAAAGTGGGACAGAGATTTTGATTTTTGCAATCTCACTCTCCAAATTGAAAGTGGACTGCCTCTTTGGAATGTTTAACTCTGTTTTGTTAGCCACTGCCTTAGTGGCTGAATCAGTTTGTATTTTTTCACTATGTACAGGTTCAGGAACTGTTTTATCAGGAGCACTAACTGTAGTGCTAGTGCTGCTAGCTGGTTTACCTTGTGTATCAGTGTTTTGGTTGTCCTTTTCTTTACCTTTTCCAGAACTTTCAGTTGTTGATTTGCTACTTTCAGAGATTGCTTTAGAAGATCTGTCAGGCCTTTTCTTGATGGTGATCTCGGGAGCTTTGGTTTTGGAAGTATCTTGGCTCTTTTTGCTCCTAATTTCATATTGTTCCCTAACTTGCATTATAGCATTTTCAAATCCAAGTTTGTAGGCTTCAGATTCTAATCCTTCCTCATCCCAATATGAGGGTGAGGGATGATCTTCTTCTGAATCGCAGTTATGGATTGAGTCCTCTATTTCAAACATGGTATTCTCTTCAGACTCTTCTATGATTCCCTCATCTTCATCTAAAAAGTTTTCTTGAAATGGGGGAATAACTTGTTGATCTGACTCTCTTTGTCTGTTGGGAGCAGCATTGTTTCTTCTAACGTTCTGGTTCTGGTTTTGGTTTCTGTTTTGGTTGCTAACTGTGACAACCATCTTTTTTATTATTTGTTGTAGCTCTTCCACGTTTTTAGACAATCTATCATATTTGGGATCAGATGTGGAAGCTACATTGTCATCCCTGTATGTTACCCTTTTCTCAGCTCTTAATTTAGCTCTTTTCTCAAGTAGATTGGCTTCTATATTTATTGCTCCTTTCTACATGTCCTCCAATGTGTTATACTCTTTATCTCTAAGCTCATAGGCCATGTCAGCATCAAATCCATCACGATATTTGGCTAGGGCCATACCTTGTGGAGGTTTCATGTGTGGAGGGAGAGCATTGTAAATGCTGTTGAATCTAGTGGTGTAATCATGGACGCTTTCTCCCACGTTCCTCTTAAGGGTCATGTAATCTGCTAGGAGCTGGCGAGGGTTTGCCCTAACTTCCCATTTGTTTATGAAGGTTTGATATAATGCAGGGAGATCTTGGATACTGCCAGGAGGTAAACTTTTAAACCATTTATTTACATCACCCCCTAAGCTTTGGGCAAAGATTCTCATTTTGATTGTTTCATCATCAATTTCCATATAGTCAAAAGAATCCTCCATCTTATCTACATGTTGCTGGGCTGTGATGGATTCTTTAGCAATGAAGTGTGGGATTTTTGACTGATAATCATTGGGTAAGGGTAACAAGGGTTGAGGTAGAACCAGAGGTGCATACCAAGCTGCCATGATAATGTTCTGATGGGGTACAGGGTTAAATTGAGCAGCTGGTATATGGATGACAGGGATATTAGGACCAACAGAAGTTTATTGAGCAGATCTAGGGTGGGAGAGCCCCAAGTTTTGAATGAAGTGGATATCAGGTGGTGTAGATGGAGGGGTTCCTCTGTCTCTAGTGTGTTGACCACTATGAGATGTTGAATTGTGAAACTCGGGGTCTGGCTGGTCTAGATGATTGAATGACCTAGTTCTTGGTAGTCTATTAGGTAGGTCTAGGTCAGGGAGAAAATGTGATAGAGCTATTAGGTCTTCTGGTGCAGAGTTAGCTCTATGAATGTGACTAGAAATAGTTGGTCCTTCAAGTGCAGGAGATCCTTTGATGATTCTCTCAGGGTTATCAACTATTTCAGGTGGGTTTGGGTTGGGATAAGCTCTGGTGTAAATGGTCCTGAAAGCCAGAATGTTTTTTTTTTAACAAGGCAGCTTAACCCTACTTGTTACTTCTATTGTGGTTGATGTTGTTATGAAGGTTAGTCTCCCAGTGGAGTCTAATGTGAACCAAGATAATCAGCGGGCCTACCGATCACCAGTAGAGTCTTTGAAATGTTTATGGAGCCTTGGAGTCACCAGGTGGAAGGTTTGAGATGTTTTGGGAGGGTACACTGTCCACCACAGTGCTTGTGGGATGTCCTCTTTCAAGGATATATTCACAACACAGCAAACTCTAACCAGAGATTGACTGGGAGGGCATTTACCAGATATGTCACCTCAGAGAGAGTGTGAGATCCAGAGGCTACCTGGCTCTTTCCAGACTCTGTCCAAGAGTATGGGGAAGCACAAAAATGGTGTAAAGGTTGATGTGAGGATAGAATCTGTTTAACTGCCAACCTAACCAGAGATTGTAGGTATTTTGAATGCTTAAGGATGCTTAAGGTGTAATGCACTCAGTTTCCCCAGCGGAGTCGCCATTATGTTGGGGTTCCCATGTTTTGGCCAGGTTGGTAAGACCAAAAGATGAGACAACATCAGAACCACTTATAGACCTTAGGATCTAGCCCTCCTAGGTCCAGAGAGGGATCTCTCTATGGGAGTCAAAGGTATATGTCTTTGAAGCTCAAAAGTTCAAGATGTTAGGCTAGTTATATGCACGGTGTTCGTTTGTTTGATTATGAGCTTGGTTGTTGGGAATCAGGAAGGAAGGGTTCAGCATGAGACAAGGCTGGGCAAAGAGGAATTTAAGCAAAGGAGAAATGGTCCAGGGAATACCAAGTCCATTAGGCAATGGAGTCAAGAAAGGATTTACTTGCTATCAAAATGCAAGCTTTTAGTTGGGCTAGTCATCTAAAGCCTTGGATCCTAAAAGATGAGGGTGAGATGAACATTAAGGAGAGAAAGTGAGAAGGAGGAGAAGACACCACTTTCCGTCTATAGATCAGGTCAGAGGTCATTTTAACTCCAGACCTGCTTGGACATACTCAAGGGCCACTCTCAAAGGTAACTTAAGGGATCTTAGAAAGGTAACTGGAGTGAAAAAAATCCTAGTGAGGTAGAGACTAAGTTCAGTCCTCCTAGTGTTCCCAATTCATCCAATTAAATCCTCACAAGAACATCTAGGAAATAGATTCATTAATTCATACATCAGAGAGCAGGCAACGACATCCACTACGCTGGTTAAATTAATCGAAACTAATTCTTAGATAGCACATACAGCAGAAAACATAAAGGGCTGGGAGAGCAGCAACATAAGGCACCTAACAAGGGCGAATCTTATGCCAAATTTCTGATGCAAGCCAGAATAAATGAAATGTAATGGAAATAAACACAGAGATAGAAAAACATCACCGCAGCTTTAGATCAGGATCCAATGAAATGTGCTTACCATATTAAACATCAACACCAATCAGGTACAACATAGCCAATAGCTTGGTCATTCAGTCCGGATACATCTTCCTCAGCCTATCTTACGACTATACACAGAAGACTTATCTCAAGAGAAACTGCTTGCAATTCTCTGATATCTCATCAACAACCTTCACAATAGTTTTCTCATAGTTTTTATAACTGAAAAAAAGCAGAGGAGGTAGGTAGAACACTAAATATAACATTAAACTCAGAAAAGAAGGAGAGGGCCGAAGCCCATTCTGTTTTAAACTCTGAGCATTAATCTCTGGCACATTTTGGAGAAAAGAATGGTCTTCGTCAGGCTTCATTAATTCCGGGTATGTCTCTGATGCATTTTGGTTTGCTGTACTTCGTAGTACCTTTGGTGAATAAACAAAATGGCAATAAAAAATGGAATGATCTGCCATACTTGAGCAACAAATGCTCTGATATCCTTGGACTGTGTTCTGGGCAGAGATCTCCTCTGGAGCACGGTATGGAATAAAAACAGTATGGACAACCCGTCCTTTCTGGGAGGAAAACATTCTGCTGATGTAGAGAAACCTGTCACATATTAATTTCCACGCCTCTGTCAGTGAAAACCTTGCCGCTGTATCCATACTGCGTATTTATGGAGGCGTGTCCGCCTTCTGTACCCTGCGAAACACGCAACTGGACCAAGAAAGTCGGTGCAATGGAAGGATGGATGAAATGGTAGTGCGGCGGGGGCGGAATGGAGGCCCTTTACTAAATAATGGTGGCAAAATGTAACGCAATGGTGAAACCATGAATAATAGGGTTTGGCGGTTGAAATGCAGTGCAGACCATTAGATCATGGTCTGGGAGCGAAGATCAACGGCGGAGATTGACGCAGCGGAACGATATATGAAAACGGACGAAACGAACGTGCAACGTAAGACTTTAATGCAAATATGGAACTTAGGTTAAAACCCAAAATGCACAAGAAATGGGCGGAAATGCAATGAAACAGGACGAGGTGCGACCCAGCCGGAGGCGGAGGGCGGTCAAATCTTGACCGTTGATTTCAAATACGGATGAACGGCTGCGATTGAATCGGGCAATCACAATCGGAGGGGGGACAGGTGTGGCACACATCGAAACTTCTGATTGCGATTGGGCAGAGTGAGCGATGACCATCGGATCGAGGGGAGGATGGAGGTCAGGATGAGATCGAGGAATCGCGATCGGCGGATGCGGAAGAGGGAATGCGAGGGGACTGGCGGGGTGCGATGAAGCACCAACCGTCCGATTTGGAGGCAGACCGACGGCGGAGGAGCAATCGGGAGATCGCAATCGAGGGATGCGAAGGGTCGCGCGTCTGGAAATTGCGATTGCGAATGGGCGGGGAGCGCGATTGAGCGCTGGCTGTTGGATCTGGGGACCAGATCAACGGCTCACACCAAATCGGAGAGGACAAGCGATCGGAGGCCTTAACACAAGTGTTGCGATTGTGTTCATTCGCGATTAGCGCGGGCCGTCCGATCTATGGTAGATCAACGGTGCGGAACAATAGCGGCGAACTTGTATAATAAAACAATCGCATCGGAACTTTTCGGTGTTTACACAGGATTTAATGTTCCGCTCCGGTCTTCTGATGCGATTAGCGCTTAAGGCTTAAGCGTTGGTCCTAGGCTAAGGGCACATGTGGGAAAGTGGTTTAGGCCTTAATATAAAGTCAAAAGTGGGTTTTGGCCCGTTTTAATGGATTTTAAGGCCATTTAAAGGGAAACGATAAGGGGGAAAAGGGGAAAATTAACCAATCAAGGGATAAAAGTGGGGTTTTGGTCCTAGGCTAAGGGCACATGTGGGGAAGTGGTCGGGGCTAGAGAGAAAGGGGCTTAGGCCTTAATATAAAGTCAAAAGTGGGTTTTGGCCCATTTTAATGGATTTTAAGGCCATTTAAAGGGAAACGATAAGGGGGAAAAGGGGAAAATTAACCAATCAAGGGATAAAAGTGGGGTTTAAAGGGGATTTTGGGAAGATTTAGGAGAGTAAGGGGGAATTTAGGGGGAACAAAGGGGACTTTGGGAAACAAGGAAAAAAGATAAAGTGGGGGAATTCTGCAGAGATATAAGGGGCGAAATAAGGCCTTTTGAGAAAAAATTTATCGTTCAGCAAGGCTTATTGACTTCATGACAGCAGAGGGAAATAGAAAAAGGCAGGAAACTATGCAAAAGGCTTCAAGTATGATGTGTTTTTAAAGGAAATGCATTCCTTGAAGGTTGAAAAACATTTAGCCCCCTGTTTGCTTGTCAAAAATTTATAGGGGGGCTAACAATTTCCAAGGTTTGAAGTTTATTATATGGCATATGGGAGCTCACCAATGCTGCCTCTAAGGGGATTAAGGGCGTTGCATATGCAAGTAGCCCCATGCAAGGCTGCTCTGCAAAGCACTTCCCAACATCTATGGGTGTGTTGGTCACATTGGGAGCGAAATTATCATTGTTCTGGAATCTCCACTTGGCCAGTGACTTCTAGAAGAGTTCACATGTGTCAAGCTTCGAATATAAGTGTCCATTTGACATCTAGAAGATTGGGAACATGTCTTGTCTATTATTGGAAAGTCATTTATTGCAATATAACCTTGATCTCCTCTATAAATTGAGCACAAATATGAGTGCTTGGTAAGGAATAATTTGAGTAGAGAAATGCTAGTGGATTTTCAATTGAGAGTTAGATTTGTGTAACAACTACTAGAGAGATTTATACTGTGATGAGGCTGAGGATCGTTGCTAGAAGGTCACTTCAAATTAGTCATTGGGTTGTAACCTCTCCTTCTATCGTCAATAAAGAATACAACTTACTTTTACCTATATGCATTTGTATTGGTTATGATTTTCCATATTGTAAGATCTTAGTTGATGTATATGGTTTGTGCTTTACTGATTTAGCTAACTAACATGAATAGACATCTGTATTATTGCTATCTTCTACTATTTTAGTGTTCTTTCTTGCAGGAAGAATTTTTCGCACAAACTTCTTGAATTTGAAGCTACAACGGAAGAAACAGAAGGAGCCATTTAGAAACTCTTGGATTACAAGTAGCCTCTAATCCTTTCTGTGTGTCTGTTCTGAGTTAGGAGAAGTAGACATATAGTCTTTAATCTATTTTTCTAGACTATCATCTGTCTAGGAAAGTGTTTTTTATCCATAATTCCCAATTCTGTCCAACACATGAGACCTTAGCCCACCTTCAAGTACATTCAATGGACATGCTATATATTGGGGTTCCCCTCAGGGATGTTGAAACTAGATTAGGGATCTGGGTGTTCTGCCCATATAGCGTGTTGTCTATGACCGTGACCCCCCTGAAAGTGTCTATGATTTTAGGTATCTTTAGTTGCCAGAATTTTTAGGGACTTACACAAGGTGACTAGGGTGAGCTTCCCTGGTAGCTAAAATAGATGGAATTGATCTGTCTTCGGTCTTTTTGAGGGTACTCATCTTCACGAGAGTTCTTACACCTATTGTCCTAGGTTCAAGCAAAGCTCTAGAGTAACTGTAACTGTATATTTGACCAAATATCTATGTATGCTATTGTGATACTGGGTTTCATCTCTAGCAAACAATAGTACTCAAACATGGTCATACCCCTTCTGGTTGCTTGATTGATCGATTTTAGAAGTCATTTTTTCTTTTTTCTTTTTTAGGTGTGTGGTTACTATCACTAAGAATTTATAATATGCCACAATAATAATTTGATAAAAACAAACAGGTCACTGTGGCATCCTTCGAACCTCGTCGTCTTTCTAGATGGCAACAAGGTCTCCCTCCATTGACATTGAGAGAGGAGTCGAGTTTGGGTGAGCCAGTGCCTTCTCTAGAAGAGCAGTCTCCATTGACAACCCCTGACTTTCATATAGCTCCATATCATATGGAGTTTCCAGAGGATCCTTTTATAGAAGGACTTGTACCTCCTAACAATTCTCCTCTCACTGACCTGCCAGGGCCATTATTAGTTAAGTTTACACACCAGTGCCAATCATGTCTTTAGCTGCACCTACATCAATTTCACAACTGGCGCCCATAGAGTCGATGTTGTTGGTGGAAAATTTGGTTCCACCACCATCTTCCTCGCCAGTTGTCAATTATACACAAATGATTAGCAACCCCAGTAGCCAGGCTATACCCAGTCCTAGTGATCCGGTCACAAAAAATATAAGCGAACCTCTGAACCCTTCAGGATCTACTCCTATTGTGACTATGCCAGGAGTCACGGTTTCCTCTCCCACTAGTGAGGCTACTTCATTTCCTTTTAGCAACCCTTTCAGTTGGAACCAATTGCTGAGTTCAAACACCTTGGCTATTATGCCAGGGGGCAATGTCACCAATACATATATGTCAGGGGGCACTTTACTACCCATACATTTACTAGGACAAACAAGACAACCAATTGTTAACATTGTTCCTTTGATTGGTCTGTTAGTCATCAGTAATTTTTACCTGTTTAGATGACTAAATGCTTGTCCAAGGTTTCTAGAAACAAAACTCAAAGAATTCTTGTGAGTTCTAGAAATATCACTGCCTTCATTATCCTTAAGAGAGAATTTTCATTATCTTGCTACTCTGTCAAGGCATGGCCATCCTATCACTCCGAGAAGACCAAATCATAGACTGATGTCCCTCACTCTCACTATGCTTGCCACCTCTACCTATAACACTATGTTTGTGTTTGCCTAAGCCCTATATTTTCACACCTTGGTTCGCCAAGTAACCCAAACATTTCGTCGAGTCACCAAGTGCCTCAAAGAATGGTGATTTTAAACTCCCTTTCTAAGATCTTTAGGTAAATCAAAGTTGTTTATTTGTCTAGGATGGCAGTGCATAAAAGTGTGTCTAAACCCTATCTTCACCTCCAAACCTTGATTCAAGATTTTCAGTCAAAAACCTATTCCAAAGGACATCCCAAAAGGTCATATAGAGTCTCTTAGGTTACGCATTGTCATGGTTCTAAATTCAATGTTTCTATAGATATTCAAAGGTGAAGTCAATTAAAAACAAGGGTGAAACTTATAATTGTCCAAAGAAATCAAAAAAATTCAAAGGTATCTCCTTGACCAAGCATTAAATCTGCATAAAGATAGTTCATCCATGTTCAAGCATTTTTGCAGGAATGCTTTATAATGGTCAACAGGAGATCAGATGCAAAGTAAGAGGCCTAAACCCATAAATGACATTCCACAACATGAGAAAGGATACAAAAGGCCTAAGTTCACAAGGAGGATCTTAATCTCATAACAAATTTTTGTAAGGTGTTTCCCATCGAAAAGCCCAGACATGAGGTCCTCAAGATAGGGGCACATGAGCACAACTGTACATCAATCAAAGAATCAATAAACATAAAGACAGAATGGGAAGCCTCCTTGGTGACTACACACAGAGATTAGAAGATGATGTGAGGGAATAATTTCTAAGGTTTGATAGGACAACATCATTTCACTGCATCAAAGACCAAAGTTACAAAGAGTATTAGTGGAGTTACAACCTTTTAGCACAATAGGTGACTACCTAGTGAGAGATCTATGCAAAAAATCACAAAAGGGATGTATCAACACCATGAAGTAAAACCACAGCTCTTTTTCACTGCAACCAAGGGTCATGCTATTCCATCAAAGAGACAAAGGGTTTTTTAGAGGACTTTGAAAGCATCCTTCTAAAGCTGAAAAAGATGAAAAGGGTATCAGCATGAAGGACACAGAATTCTCAAAAGGGTCAACATCCATCAAATGGTCAAGTAGAGAGGAAATAGTTTCAATATGAAAAGGTGGAAAAAACCAAGCACAACCACCAGTTGCCAAGGTTTTTGAAGAAAGTGCTAGCTCCAAAGGAGATGATAAGACCAAGAACACTGTCTTTTAAAAACACCACATGCCAAAAGAAAAAAGAAGGTTAGCTAAAGAAAAAGGGCTCAAAATAACCTTAGAAAAGTAGGTTTGTATTTTTAATTTTTTCAAAAGAGTATAAAGGCAGCCCAAATAGCATCTCCCAGCTCCATTTGGCCATTTGCAAAAAGCAGTCGAGGGTTTCCAAGATTTTCAAAAATCCTAACAGAGTTCTGGGGCAGAAATTTTAGGCGCTGTGCTCCTGTACCATCTCCCTGTGCATTTTTCCATTCAACGTTGTGTTCCTGTGTAGAGGTGCTGCGCACTTGTAGAAATTTCCATGTGCAGACTCTACCTGTTATATCGTGCAGGCTCCGCCCAACCCTCCTGCCAAAATCCCGTCACACTTCGCTCCTGTTGTCTGCCCAGAGGCACCCGACACCACGTTCAGCACCTACCCACAGGCTCGTGCAGGAGTGGCACGACAACGTGCAGGAGTGGCACGACAACGTGCAGGAGGTGGCACTATAGCCCATTCAGATCCACCCGAAGGTTGCATGAAGACCCGTGTAGGATTTTCCCGCCATTCAGAGGTGCACGCAGGCTCGTGCAAGGGTTGCCCAGCGTGCAAGAGGTGCGCGCATACAAGTTCATAAGGTGACCCGACTCGTGCAGGAGGTGCACGAAGGTCTCGTGCAGGATTTTGCCCGCATTCAAGAGCTGGATACAGTCTTGTGTAGAGGCTGCCCATGTTCAGAAGTTGCACACAGTTTCGTGCAGAGGCTGCCCACATTCAGGAGCTGCACGCAGTCTCGTGCAGAGGCTACCCACGTTCAGGAGCTGCATAGATTTTCGTTCAGGAGGTGCCCAACCTGCCCACAAGATATTTTGAACCAATTTCTTTAGCTATGAAGATAATTTAAGAGGTATTTAAGTTTTTCCCTCTGATTCCTATTTTTCTATGGGTATCATTATAAAGAAGGTTGGAGTTTGAGCTTAGAAAAGGAAGTAGAACCCTAAAAATAATATTTGTTCTCCACATTGCTAAACCATTGAAATCACTGCAACCTCACCATCTTCTTTACCCCTTTCCACATCATTCCACAAGCAGTGTAAATTCTTTGTAAAGATCCTGGGGAAGGGATAAAAAATAAAATGTCTGAAGAAGAGAATGCTGATAGTGGTGAGACAAACCAAAGGCCTAAAGGGTAGCAGAGCAGGAGTGGGAAGCCAAATAGGTTTGAACCTATAAGCACTGAAGATCTGGTAGCCTCTCCTACTATATTTTCATGTTTTCAATAATTAGGATGCTATGGATTTTGTGAGAAAGTGCAAAATATCCAGTGTCACCCTTAATTGACCAAGCTCTTTGCCCTAAAACTTCACAACCACCAAGTATACCTAGCTGGGGTGAAGTTTGAGCTAAACACCAATGCCATCTCTAGGGCCACTGGATTACCTTGCATAGGAGAAAGGTGTTTCAAACAAATGCATCTGGACCTAAGCCACTATCGCCCATTCTTGAAACCAAGTTGTCAAGCTAATTGCAAAACCATGTTCCCCTTCTCTCATCTATTGGACAGATATGCTCTCCTAATGAAGATCATTATTAAATACTTCAATTGTGAGGATAGGTTCCCCATAGTCTATTCCCACCACATAAGACTCCTCATGCACTTCACCAAAACCAAGATGCTACATGTGCCCTACTACCTTTGTAAAAGTATTGAGAAAATGTCTTCCATCATGCAAAAGAGGCCTCCATCCCAACAAATTTCAAGCCTTTTTCATCATTCCCTCATCAAAGTGATTATCTCACACCAACTAGAACAACAAGGCATCCCATGGAACTCCACAGCCCATCCCTCTGCAAAGTCTGCCATCATCATCTCAAATTCCTCCTCACACACCTCCATCACCCTCCAATAACCTTGGTTCGTCTTCTTCACATGAATCATTTCCTCAAATAGACCTTCCTCATTCACCTTCCCCTAAGAAATCAGAAAATGAAGAAAGCAGTGAGGGAGAGGATGATGAAAATTAAGAAAGCAGTGAGGGAGAGGATGATGAAAATGAAGAAATTAGCGAGGGAGAGGATGATGAAAATGAAGAAAGAAATAAAGACAAAGTGGAAGAAGAAAGTGATAAAGGCAATGACAAAGAAAAAAGTATTAATGAAGAAGAAAATTAAGAAAGCAGTCGTCCCAATGATGAGAAAAAGGACCAAAACAGTGGTTCTAATGATGGAGATGAATCCAAGGACACGGGGACAAAGGAAACTTATCAAGAGGAAAAAAGTGAGCTACAAAAATAGGAAAACAATGAGCCTAATTACAGTCAAGAAGAAGAGGTAAAAAATGAAGAAGGTGACACTGAAAATGCAAAGGACAGTGGAGAGGAGGCATATGAAAGCAGCAAAGAGGACAAAGAAGACAGTGACCAAGATGGAAAAGGAAGCCAAGAAGCAGAGTTTGAAAGTGATTTCAATGAGCAAAACAATGAAGATCATGAGCCAAATAATGAAGATGATAAACAAGACAGTGAAGAAGAAACTGGCCTAGGGAACTCACCTAGTGAAGAAGAAAATGACCATCATAGTAAGGGAAAGGCTGATGAAGATGCCCAAGACAGTGACCCTACCAAGAGTGCAAACAATGATACAAAGGTTGATTTAGATATTGAATACAGTGGGTCAAAATATGAAGAAGAGGAAAGCCATAGAGATGAAGATATACATAGCAATGATAAAGACACCTCTAGCATTACAAAAATATAGGATGACAGTCCTAAAATTCTTAACAGTGATGATGGCATGAGAGATAATGAGAATGATTATCAAAAGGGCAGTCAAGAGCAAGGTGAGAGAAATGCACACATAGAGATCATCCATAAGGAAAAAAGCAGTCCTAAGGTCACGAATGATCAAGGTTTACAAGTGGAACTTGTGATACCTTTCCCCATTACCTATCAAAGAGGAGAGAGGCATGTGTTTGCTTCCTCCAAAGGACAAGGGGCCATGCCATCCTCCTCAGCTCAAATGATTGACAAAGGTAAAAAACAGGTGAAAGAAGAAGAAGACAATCATGAAGAGGAGAGAGAATTTGAGCTCATTCACATAGACAGTGATGAGTAAAATGAGGCAAGAATTGAAAACTCTCTCCTACAAGACAGGAATGCACAAATCAAGGATTTGGAAAATGAATTAGAGAGAGCTAAGGATGTCATTCATTTCTTGCATATGCAGAATAAACAGATGAGTGGCCAGCAGGCCATCTATGAAGCAAGGGCGCTCAAATACCGGAAAGAGGCTCAAAGAGCATAGGTAAAGTTGGAGGAGTACATGGGCACCTATGAAGAAAGTGAGAATGAGGAGGGTCAATCTAGAAAAATGCCTAGAACTATGGGTCTAAGAAAGGCTTTGGCACGAGAGAGAGAGCAAGAATCAACCCAAGCACAACAATTTCCCCTCACTGAACTCCTTGTCATGGAAATTGAGCATAATAGGGAATCATGGCTTGAAAGGGCCAGCATACCTCTTGAGACCAAACTGGAGAAGGCCAACAAAGTTTTGAACTTGCAAAGAAGAATGATTGAGCACTATAAACGAAGAAACCACTTTGCAAGGAAAAAACTCAAAACCGCCCAAAATGAGGGCCCGGAACCAAAAGATGAAAAATACCAAGATAGGCTTCGTATTTTGGCCTAAGCTTCTCTACAGGTCTCCAAGGATCCATGAGGCTCCTACCTACCAAATTTGGGAGAAATTGAACAAGATTTTGTTTTTTGCAAATTTTGAGGCTAGGCGCGTAGCGCACTTAGTGTTGCACTTTTTCCCAGGACATCCTCAGGAGGAGAGGTTTATATTTTTGGATTCCCCATCATTAGAGGAGTATTCTCACCAATTTTCAGCTCAATTGGAGTTGTTTTGATCTCCCAAAAGGGTAAAAAACACTCGTTTTTCCACCATTCTGCCCACTTTTCAGAGCATGCACTATGCTCCTGGAAATATTGGAATTTTCACTTTTTGGAAAACTTAAAGAGGTCATATTGAAGAAATATAGGTAGATCTAGAAATTAGACTTCAAGGGCTTTCCAACGATCCATCTCAGATCTTTTTCTGACATAAGGAAGACCTCCAAAAAACTATTGTAAAAAGGCCTATTTCTGCGCTGCGCTCCTGGCATAATTTCAATGTTTGACATAGTGCGCTGCATTCCTATAGATGACTAGGTAGAATGTGTGTTTGGCAAGTTTTCACATGCTTTTCAGTGCCTAAAATTCAATACAATTGCTATTTTTAGCCGGAAAAGATATTTGTTAGATATTTTTGTGCCTTGGGCCTTACAAGGCCTCAAGGACAACTTAGGATATTTCTTGTTGGCTAATAGGCTTCTAGATGCTCTAGTTAGCTCTCCTCTTCCTTGATTGTTATATAAGGCATGAGGATTCATTGTAAACAGTTGGGAAATTGATGTGTTTAAGAGAAATACATGGTTTTTGGAAGTTGAAGAACAATTTAGTGTTGTGGAGCTTGTGGATGGATTGCCTTGATATATGGTGATAAAGGTTTGCTTGCAAGATCCCTGAGTTTAGTTAATGGTGATGTATCTCTCATATGTTCATGTTTTTTCTTGTTTTCCATATGTACACCTTTCTATTTTTAAGTAGCTCAGAAGAGTATAGGATGAGAAATGTTGTTTGAGGCACCTCAGTCCTCCTGTTAGCTATTGTTTTCATGTTTTCTTCTGTTGGGTTAGCTTAAAGAATTCTTCATTGCTCCTTAGGCCCACCTAAGCTTGTCTATTTCATTATTGGATTAACATGCTAGTTTATAAACATGATTCATGGTAAGCCCTGCTTGTTTTATGCTATCTAAACTCTGTCTTGAAATCTCTCTTTGATGTATTGATTGTTAGGTTAAGTCAAAGAGGTCTTGTTTCAATCTTGCCCTTTGAATATGCTTATTAGTTTGCCTCGAAGTTCTCTATAGTTTGATGAATGATTTTTAGGCATTCCCTCTTCATTTATTGATGCTATCTGTCTCTTATATGTTTTAAAATCTTGAAAGTTGAATCATTGAAGTTAGATAAGTTGTCTTGCTTCCGTGTTCTATTGGATTGTTTATCTTGAATGTTCATTTGTTTAAAAGTATTGTCACTGAGTAAATGGTGCTCCCTATCTCATTATTAGTATCTTTTTCTTATCAATATTTAAGACCTCCCTGTTCATAGGTATTTGACAAAGGATTCTTAACTGCCCTTTGCCCTACCTTGGTTCCCAAACTTATTGTCCATTTCACCTCACACATAAACTTAAAAGATCCATTAACTACACTAGATTTTCCTTGTGATGTACCTCGATTCACTACCAAGATATCAATGACTTCATAGAATCCATTGCCTAATTGATTTGATAACCTCTCAGTCCACCTATTCTACTTGATCATCTTACCCCAACCCAAAACAAACAAACAAACCTACACTTAACAACTAGCCTAAAATCAATCACCCAAAGCAAGCAAACTCACATACTTCGTGCATGAGAGAGAGCCCTCTCTGAGTCCAGGAAGGCTAGGTCCTAGGACTCCAAAGACTGGTCTGATGTTACCCTGTCATTTTGTTTACCAATCTGCCAAATCACGGGACACTAACATAATGGCGATCACGGTGGGACCTTCTGAGTTCATAACAATCTAAATACCCCTTAGGGCTCCAGAATCTCTTCATAAAACAATATCCTATGATTTATAGCTACCTCATCACTATCACTAACACAATGGTGATTATGATGCAACCTCTGATGTCAGTGACAAACTAAGTATCCCTTAGGACTTCAGAAACCTTCGTCAAATCATAGAGAACTTAACTGATAGCCCAAGAGTAGAATCTAGCTTTTTCACCATCCTAGAAAAATGATGACTCAACTATAGGACACTCTTACATACCTTAAAGGTTGCATATAGAAACTCAGAAAACCCCAAAACATTTCTAGATTGGCTTTTTGTCAGTATTGGTGGTGAACCATATACAGTTATCTTCAAAACAACTAAAAATATCCACCTGGTGACTCCACTAGCCTCCAGTAGGCCTTCTAAATTTACTAGTGTCCCGAGACCCCTATAGGATTGTGTCGAATCAATCCTAGGAAGTCTAGAATCCTAGTCTCACACTATGTGAGTTTAGCAAACATAAAATAGGCAAACTTTTCGAAAAAGTTTAAAAACTTTCAGCCTCTCCAAATTTTGAGTTTGAAATCTGGCTTCGCGAAGAATCAATACCAGATATCAATTGGATCCGAACCCTCCTACTATAGTTGATGACCCAGAAAAGATTTTATGGAAAACTTCTGAAACTGGAAACTTAGCCACTAATAGGACCATTCATAAAGCAAGCTCGGTACCTGAACATCTTATAGCCTTGCAAGATCCCCAGTTTGACTTGCGCCATACCAAAAACCTTTTTAGAACCAAGTCACAAAGTAGAATCGACCATACCGATCTTGAGCCCATAGACTTGCAGCAGAGTTCTAGCAGAGAAGTTTCTCCTTCCACACCACCCGATTTCCAAATTCTCCACCACTTTGGCTCTTTTCACCCCAAGTCTGCTCAGAATCAATTTACTGGTCTGAGTACTTCCGCCACACCCATTCACACCTCCATTGTGCAAACCACTCCATCTCATATCACAAATCATCTGCTTGTAAATCCACCATTAGCTCCCATCATGGCAGCATGGTATGCACCCCTTGTGTTACCACAACCATTGGTACCTTTTCCAAATGATTACCAATCCAGAATCCCACACTTCACCAGGGCTGAATCCACCACTTCCCAACAGCATGTAGATAGAATGAATGATGCTTTTGACTATATGGAACTAGAAGAGGAAACCATGAAGATGAGGATGTTTGCCCAAAGCCTGGGAGGAGAAGCTAAGAAATGGTTCAAAAGCCTAACTCCTAACAACATACATGATATCCCTTCCCTTTACCAAACTTTCATAAACAAATGGGAAATAAAGAAAAACCCTCTTTAGATCCTGTCGGAATATAGAAATCTTAAAAGAAACATGGGGGAAAGTGTCCAAGACTATTGCACTAGGTTCAATAGTGTTTACAACGCACTACTGCCAAACATGAAACCCCCATTAGGCCTAGCCTTAGCTAAATTCCTGGAAGGTTTTGACCCCGACATGGCCTGTCAGCTGAGAGAAAGAGAGCCCTAACTTTAGAAGACATGCAAAAGGGAGCTATAAGTGTAGAGGCCAACTTAATTGAAAAAAGAGCTAGGCTAAGATCAGAAAAGAGAGTAACCTACAAAGATGACACCATGCCCTCCACCTCCTCATCTGATTCCAAGATTGACAACCTCCTTAGGACCATGAAAAGAATGATGGAGAGAATAAGCATAAACGAAAGAGCACCCCCTAGGGACAACCAACCAAATCCCCAAAACAGAAACCGGAATCAGAATTTTAGAAGAAACCTGCCCCAAAACAGACCAAGGGAAAATGATCAAAAAATTAGGCCACCCTTCCAAGATAACTATGTTGATGAAGGGGAAAGAGATATTGAACAACCAGATGAATATCATCTAAACTTAATAGGGTCTGATAGCGAGGGTGATTTTTTTCTCATAGAAGAAGAACACGATTTTTTCTCCTCAAACCAAGATGAAACAAGCTATGAAGATTCCAAAGACCACGAATTGGGATTAGAAAATGCCATAATGGAATTCCATAGGAAATATGATCTTAGGAATAAGAAAAACCAAGACAACTCCAAGAAAAACAACTCAGACACTGCTGTTAAGAAAACTCCTGAAAAAATTCTTAAAAGAGCAACAGACAATAACAATACCATGGCTAAGAAAAACGATCCTAACAAAGACAAAACTAGCCGACCAAGTGTTGACACAAGCTGTCCTGGTACCTCTGCTAGTGGCCCTGAGAAAAATCTATTGACCAAAGCCCTGAATCAAAATCAGCGAATTAAAAATGTGGAAAAATTTATGGCTGATAAAACTGATGTAAATATGTCCAAAACTCAAGTACCTTTCAGTTTTGAAGGAGAGATCGCTAAAATCAAAATTACCATCCCTCTCACTGAACTAGTAGCTCAGGATATGTACCACTCCCAAGTTTTGAAAGTTTTGAACACAGGGAACGATACATATACGCTAAATTTGACAGATGACAAACTAGAACTATTGTTTGGACCCAAAGTAGATGGAAATACCAAGAAGGAGTTGTCCCTCCTTTCTATGTTAGCCTAAACATACACGACAAAATATTACACAATGCCATGTTAGATTCCGGTGCCTCACATAACCTCATGCCTAAGGTGGTTATGGAGAGATTAGGCCTAGAAATAACCAAACCATACAAAGACTTATACTCTTTTGATTCAAGTAGAGTAAAGTGTTTGGGCCTAATCAAGGATCTATGTATCACTTTGGCGCAAATACCCACCAAAAGTCTAGTCATGGATATAGTGGTCGCTGACATTCCCCCAAAGTATGGCATGCTTTTTTCGAGATCATGGGGAGCCAAACTTCAGGGCAACCTCCAAATGGATATGACATATGCTACTATCCCTGTTTTCAATCAAAATAGAAGATTATACCGATAATCCCACATGAAGCATATGGTGAGTAGCCTAGATAGGTCTAACAACACCCCAGTTTATTCCATTCATTCAGATTTGGATTCTTTTATCTTGTATAATGAGAATTAGATTAAAAGACAAGTAGAAGGAAGTAAGAAAGAGCTAGGCCCTCCAGCATACTCATATTCACCCTCAAATGAGGAAAATGTTAACGAAAAATCTAGCAACCCTGAACAACAACACAGTGATAAACACGAAATAGAAACACTTTGGAACATGAGCTTTGATGGTTCATGTGGCAAGGTAGGTTCAACGGCTGGTGTCTGGATGCATAACAAAAATGAGGGTCATTCTTACAGATTGGAATTTCAATGTACTAATAACATTGCAAAATATGAGGCTCTCTTCCTCGGTTTACACTTGCTTGAAGACTTAGGAGCTAAGAAAATATTAGCCCAGAGAGATTTAGAACTGGTCATTAAACAGATCAAAGGTGAATACTCAGCCAAGAACCCAAGATTTAGAGAGTACAGAAATGCAGCCCTAGACCTCCTCAAAAGTTTCGAGAAATATGAGCTCACTTACATTCTTAGAGCCCAAAATAGCATTGCCAATGAGCTCGCCTTTGTTGCTAGCAATTGCCAAATACCACTTGCAAATGAAAAAAACCCTATCAAAGTCAAACATCATCCTACAATACCTGACAACATTAACCATTGGCAGGTGTTTGAGGGTGACGAACAAATTGATGATTTCCTGCAATCTAGGAATGAATTTACATTGACTAAACCTAGCTTAGAACATTAGGAAGATGGTCCTGCTGAAGATAGGGATCATGAATCAGAGTTTCCCTCTTTTGCTGATATAAATCTGATTACACATCCTTATGAAGTTGATATGTGTGAGGACCTAGATCAAAGAGACCTTGAAGTCTTACACTGTAAAAATGACACATTACCAAGAGGCCTTGCACCTTTAGAAGAGTTGTTCGATTTTAGTGATGTAGCTAAAAAACCAAATATAGAATCTACTAAGGCTGATGTAGAGGAATACAACATAGGAAGCATAAAGAAACCTAAAATGATCAAAATTTCCAGGTCCCTTCCTCCTCACATAAAACATAAATATATTGATCTCTTTAAGGAGTTTAAAGATGTGTTTGCATGGGGGTATCAAGATTTAAAATCTTATGACACAAGCATTATTCAACACGAAATCCCTCTAAAGGAAAACCATAAACCTTTCAAGAAGAAGTTAAGGAGAATAAACCTTGTCTTACTACCTCTAGTTGAACAAGAGATCAAAAAGATGTATGATGCCAGGATAATAGTTCCCCTCAGATATTATGAATGGGTTTCCAACCTTGTGTTAGTTAGGAAGAAAACCAGAGAGATCAGAATTTGCATTGACTTTAGAAATATGAATAGGTCCTCCTTCAAAGACAACTATCCCTTGCCTAAAATGGACCACATACTTCAAAAGGTAGTTGGCTCTAAGAGAATCTCACTGCTTGATGGTTTTTCCAGTTACAACCAGGTGCTAGTATTCCCAAGTGATCAACACAAAACTTCCTTCACCACACCTTGGGGCACATTCATGTATGTTAAAATTCTGTTTGGGTTGATGAATGCAGGGGCCACTTACCAAAGAGCCATGGAAATAGCCTTTTCAGAACACGTAGGCTACTTCATATTCATTTACCTTGATGACATCACTGTTTACTCTAAGACCAATGAAGAGCATTTATTCCACTTAAGAAAAGTTTTTGAAAAATGTAGGAAATGTGGCCTATCTTTGAATCCCAAGAAAACACTGTTTCATCTCAAGGAAGGAAAAATCATAGGCCGCATCATCTCTGAAGAAGGAATCAAAATAAACCCCAAAAGGATTGAATGCATACTGCAAATCAGCCATCCCAGAAACATTAAGGAATTGCATTCGTTTATTGGGAAATTCAACTTCTTAAGAAGATTCATCCCCAACCTTGTTGAACTCTTGAGAAATATTACAAACATGCTCAAAAAATAGGTAGGATTTAAGTGGACTTTGGAGGCCAAACAATCTTTCAAACTGGTTAAGCAAGCACTCACCCAAACACCAGTTCTAATAAGTCCGGATTTCACCAAAGACTTCTATATTTTCTCATTTGCATATGAACATACTCTGGCTGCAGTTTTGTTACAAAAAAACGCGATGGGACATGAACAACCCATAGCCTTCTTCAGCAAAGCCCTTAGAGATGCTCCCCTAAAGTACAACATCACGGAAAAGCAAGCCTTTGCATTGATTAAAGCATTGAAAGATTTTAGAGTTTATATTTTACATTCTCATATCATAGCTTTTGTTCCTCATACTATTATCAAAGACATTTAAAATTAGGACCCCGATGGTAAAAGAGGAAAGTGGGTTTCTATCATTTTGGAATATGACTTAGAAATCAGACCCAGTAAATTGGTTAAAGGACAAAGGCTTGCAAAACTTATGGCTGAAATAAATCTCCAAGCATTGGATATGAATTTTGTTGATACTTTAGAAGAACAAGGAGAATGCACCACCCCTCATGTTGAAGAAGCATTTTTGAATTCATTTTGGTATGCTGATATTATTTACGTACTATTTTATCTTAATGCTCCTCCTACATTATCAAAGACAAAAGTAATATTCTTGAAACAAAAAGCTTTTAATTTCTACATTTTAGATGGATTTTTATATTGGAAAAATCTTATTGGTATATTGCTTAAGTGTTTACTTGAGGATGATGCAGGAAAAATCATGCATGAACTACACGAGGGTGAATGTGGGGGCCATCTTTATTGGAAAACCACAACTACCAAAATTCTTAGAGTTGGCTACTATTGGCCCACCCTTTTCCCTGACACCCACAAACTAGTCATGACTTGCCATAAATGCCAAATTTTTGATGGCAAGAGAAAACTCTTACCTTTACCTTTGCATCCTATCATTGTTGAAGCCCCTTTTCAACAATGGGGTTTAGACTTCATCAGAGAGATCCACCCTACTTCATCTACCCAGCACAAGTGGATCCTCACTGCCACTAATTATTTCACCAAGTGGATAGAAACCATCCCGTCTAGGAACACCACTGATTCAGTCATTATCAAGTTTCTCGAGACCAATACCTTGTCTAGATTTGGTTGCCACAAAAATATCATCACATATAATGCTGCTGCCTTTGCATCCAAAAGAATGGTTGACTTTTGTTATAAATATCACATCACCTTGGGAAATTACACAACTTATTACCATCAAGGTAATGGACTCGCTAATTCCTCTAATAAAATCTTGGTCAATATCATTAAGAAGCTCCCGGAACAGAATCAAAAGACATGGCATGGCAAACTACTACATGCACTATGGGCTGATAGACTAACCACCAAAAAATAAATTGGTATGTCTCCTTATCAACTAGTGTATGGCATGGATGCCATCTTCCCAACATATTTGGGAGTTCCGGTAATGAAACTGCTACAAGAAGCACAATCATAAGAGAATGATATGCAAAGGAGGCTGAACCAAACTATCCATTTACAACAAACAAGAGAGGAGGTTTACAAAAGGACTCAGGTAGTACAAAAAAGAATGAAGAAAATATTTGACAGAAGAACCAAGGAGGATGATTTTCAGATTGGAGATAAAGTGATAAAGCACGAATCAAGGAAAGAAGACAAAGGTACACATGGTAAGTTTGAAAACTTGTGGAAAGTGCCATTCATTATAAGTTCAATTAGAGGAAAAAATGCCTTCTTTTTACAAGAGCCAGATGGAACTGAAGCATTTGGAGGTCATGTCAATGGCAGGACACTAAAACACTACTTTTTTCAAGATCCTTACCTTTAAAATTTTCACTCATTCTACATACCATTGTGTGATGAAAGAGTCATAAAGAGAAAAATTACAAAAACGTAGAAAATAATAGAAAAGAGGGCAGATCCAAAACAAGGTATAGCCCCATAGCCAAAAGATAGTAATATTGAAAGTGTGCAAGCCTAAATGCCACTACTGATGCAAAAGAATTTCTTGTTCACTCATCTAGCCTAATCGTGGTTGAACATGTTTTAAATTTATTTTTCGTAAGTTAGTGAAAAGAATGTTGGTCAAATCATTGAAGCTTTGCTTGTCGAAGAAAATAGATTAGGAAAGAAAGATGTTAGTGCCACATGCTTAAATCTGAACCAAAGAGAAGGATAGGGATGATTAGCCAATGATGAAAAATAGCCCTCACACCTTCTAGCTTTGTTTGCTTATAAAAATAAAGTTTGGTGCAGTTTGTCTTGATGCCACGACCCATGATGAATCATATTGTCTAATCCTAGTTCAACTCATGCTTTAAATTTCTTGTCAAAATAGCTTGGAGAATGAAGTCTATCATACTGTTTAAAATTGACAGTCAAATAGAATAGGTAGAGAATAAGAAGAGTTCACTATCATAATCTGAACTCATGGAAGAAATAAGTGTAGAAGTAGATAGTTTATTTCTTTGCTTTCAAAAAGAAAAGATGTCAATGGGTTTTCCAGTTCAAGTGCACCAAAGGGAGAGAAAATGTTAGGAAGTAAGTTGGGTAGGTAGAAGTGAAGTTGAGATGATCATGCTTTCAGATTATCAAACTCACTACTTCAAGAAAGCAGTAGCAAAATAAAGGAAGAAAATCTGCCCAATGGATAAGGCACTGGTCTTCATAAACCAAGAGATCTGAAATTCTTGACACCTCCAGAAAAGGAGTTGCCCTCCCCAAGTGGAGCGACTGTTAGTCATCAATAATTTTTACCTGTTTATATGACTAAATTCTTGTCCAATATTTCTAGAAACAAAACTCATAGAAGTCTTGTGAGTTCTAGAAATATCACTGCCTTCAATATCCTTAAGAGAAATGTTTCATTATCCTGCTACTCTATCAAGGCATGGCCATCCTTGGCACTCTGAGAAGACCAAATCATAGATTGATGTCCCTCACTCTCACTATGCTTGCCACCTCTACCTATAACACTCTGTCTCTGTTTGCCTAAGCCCTCTATTTTCACACCTTGTTTTTCCAAGTAACCCAAAATTTTCCTCCACTCACCAAGTGCCTCAAGTAATGGTGATTTTAAACACCCTTTCTAAGATCTTTAGGTAAATAAAAAAAAATTAAGTTTTCTAGGATGCCAGTGCATAAAAGTGTGTCTAAACCCTGTCTTCACCTCCAAACCCCGATTCAAGATTTTTAGTGAAAAACCTATTCCAAAGGACATCCCAAAAGGTCATATAGAGTCTCTTAGGTTATGCATTGTCATGGTTCTAAATTCATTGTTTCTACAGATATTCAAAGGTGAAGTCAACTGAAAACAAGAGTGAAACTTATGATTGTACAAAGACATCAAAAGCTTCCAAAGGTATCTCCTTGACCAAGCATTAAATCTGCATAAAGATAGTTCACCCATGTTCAAGAATTTCTGTAGGAATGCTTTATAATGGTCAACAACAGAAAAAATGCAAGGTAAGAGGCCTAAACCCATAAATAACATTCCACAGCATGAGAAAGGATACAAAAGGCCTAAGTTCACAAGGAGGATCTTGATCTCATAACAAATTGTTGTAAGGTGCTGCCCATATAAAAACCCATACATGAGGTCCTGAAGACAGTAGCACATGAACACAACTGTACACCAATCAAAGAATCAATAAACAGAGAGACAGAATGGGAAGCCTCCTTGGTGACTACACACAGAGATTATAATATGATGTCAGGGAATAATTTTTAAGGTTTGATAGGACAACATCATTTCACTACAAAAAAGACCAAAGTTACAAAGAGTATCAGTGGAGTTACAACCTTTTAGCACAACAGGTGACTTCCCAGTGAGACATCTACGCAAAAAATAAAAAAAGGGATGTATCAACACCATGGTAAAACCACAAATTTTTTTCACTGCAACAAAAGGTCATACAATTCCGTCAAAGAGACAAAGGGTCTTTCAGAGGACTTTGAAAGCAGGCTTCTAAAGTTGAAAAACAATGAAAAGGGTATTAGTATGAAGGACACAAAATTATCAAAAAAGGTCAGCATCCATCAAATGGTCAAGCAAAGAGGAAATAGTTTCGATATGAAAATGTGGGAAAAACCAAGCAAAATCACTAGTTTCCAAGGGATTTTGAAAAGATGCTAGCTCCAAAGGAGATGATAAGACTGAAAAACACTGTATTTTAAAAACACCACCTGCCAAAGGAAAAGAGAAAGTTAGCTAAAGAAAAAGGGCTCAAAATAACCTTGGAAAAGTAGGTTTGTATCTTTAATTTTTTCAAAAGAGTATAAAGACAACCCAAACAACATCTCCCAGCTCCATTTGGTCATTTGAAAAAACAGTTGAGGGTTTCCAATCTTTCAAAAAAAAAATCCTAACAAACGTTCAGGCAGAAAAACTTGAGCTGCACTCCTATAGAGTTGCGCTGCGCACCTGAAGGCACTGCTTGTGCATTTTTCAACTGCACGATGTGCACCTATAGCACATGTTGCGCACAGATCCATCACTCGATAGAAACATGCAGAGGCGCCTAACCAGCCTGCTAACCCTCTGCTGCACTGCGCTCCTGCTATCTACCCAGAGGCACCCTCCACCACGTTCAACACTTATCTGCAGGCTCGTGCAGGAGTGGCACGATAGCGTTCGGAGGATTGCATGCAGGATCGTGCATAAGTGGCAAGACATCATTCGAAGGTTGCACGCGGGCTCATGCAGGAGCTGCGCAGCGTGCAGGAGGTGCACGCAAGCCTGTTCAAAAGTAAGCCGACACTAGTTGTTGCGCGCCTATAGAAAGGTATATCGTGCAGCCTCCACTAGAGATGCACGACTGTGCGTTCAAAAGGGTGGCACAACAACATTCAACGGTGCACGCAGGTGCATGCAGGAGCTTCCCATCATGTACGAGGTGTAGGCAGGCTCATGCAGGAGCTTCCCAGCATGCAAGAGGTGCACGGATACCCGTTCAAGAGTGACCCGACTCCGTTCAGGGGGTGACCCAACACTGCGTTGAGGACTGCCCGAGAGGAAATGTGTTGCACTCCTGCCAACATCGTGCAGCCTCTTCCTAGGTACGTTCAGGAGATGCACAAATTTTCATTCAGGAGGCACCTAACCTACCCACAAGGTATTTTGAACCAATTTCTTTGGTTGTGGAGAGAATTTGAGAGGTATTTAAGCATTTCCCTCATATTCTTGTTTTTCTAAGGGTATCATTATACAGAAAATTGGAGGTTGAGCTTAGAGAAGGAAGTAAAACCGTAAAAAAGGAATATTTGTTGTCCACAATGCTGAACCATTAACATCACTACAACCTCACCATCTCATCTACCCCTTTTCACATCATTCCACAAGCAGTGTCAATTCTTTTTAAAGATATTGAGGAAGGGGTAAAAAATAAAATGTCTGAAGAAGAGAATGTAGACAGTGGTGAGACCAACCAAAGGCCTAATGGGTAGCAGAGGAAGGGCGAGAAGCCATATAGGTTTGAACCTATAAGCACTGAAGAGTTGATAGACTCTCCTACTATATTTGTCTGTTTTCAAGAATTAGGATGCTATGAATTCTGTAAAAAAGTACAAAAGATCCAAAGTAACCCTCAGTTGACCAAGCTCTTTTCCCTAAACCTTCATAACCACCAAGTATACCTAGCTGGGGTGAATTTTGAACTGACCACCAATTCCATGAACATGGCCATTGGAATACCTTGCATATGGGAAAGGTTGTTCAAACAAATGCATCTAGACCTAAGCCACTATCACCCATTCTTGAAACCAAGTTGTCAAGCTGATTGAAAAACCATGTTCCCCTTCTCTCACCTATTGGAAAGATATTCTCTCCTAATGAAGGTCATTATGAAATACTTCACCTGTGAGGGTAGGTTCTCCAGAGTCTATTCCTACCACATAATAGTACTCATGCACTTCACCAAAACCAAGCTACTACATGTGCCGTACTACCTTTGTAAAAGTATTGAGAAAATGTCTTCCATCATGCAAAAGAGGCCTCCATCCCAACAAATTTGAAGCCTTTTTCATCATTCCCTCATCAATGTGATTTTATCACACCAACTAGAACAACAAGGCATCCCATGGGAGGTTTTCATCACCCATGTTGATTTCACAACTCCACAGCCCATCCCTTTGTAAAGTCTGCCATCATCATCTCAAATTCCTCCTCACACACCTCCATCACCCTCCACTAACCTTGGTTCATCCTCTTCACATGAATCATTTCCTCAAATAGACCTTCCTCATTCACCTTCCCCTAAGAAATCAGAACATGAAGAAAGAAGTGAAGCAGAGGAAGATGACCAGGAAGAAAGCAATGATGAAGATGAAGAGAGCAGTGAGGGAGAGGATGATGAAAATGAAGAAAGAAGTGATGGAAATTAATAAAGCAGTGAGGGAGAGGATGTTGAAAATGAAGAAATAAGTGATGAAAATGAAGAAATAAGTGAGGGAGAGGATGATGAAAATGAAGAAATTAGTAAAGGAAAAGAGGAAGAAGAAAGTGATAAAGGGAGTGACAAAGAATAAAGTATCGATGAAGAAGAAAATGAAGAAAGAAGTCAGCCCAATGATGAGAAAAAAGGCCAAAACAGTGGGTCTAATGATGAAGAGGATGACTCCAAGGACACAGGGATAGAGGAATCTTATCAATAGGGATACAGTGAGCTACAAAAATATTGAAAGAGCGAACCTAGTGATAATCAACAAAGAAATGATAGTCAAGGAAAAGAAGTAAACAGTGAAGAAGGTGACACATAAAATACAAAGGACATTAGAGGTGAGGCATATGTCAGCAGTAAAGAAGACAAAGATGACAGTGGCAAAGATGGCAAGAGCAGCCAAGAAACAGAGTTTGAAAGTGTTTTCAGTGGGCAAAACAATGAAGATCATGAGCCAAGTAATGAAGACGATGAACAATGTTAGTATGAATCTTTCGTCGTAAAATGTCACTTTAGCTACGCATAAAAAATAGCCCTAACATCAATTATGGCTGCAAAATATCTTTAAATCTGTAGTTAGGTGATCCAAATGATGCTGCATAAATCTAGATCTAAACATAAAAGACATTAAGAAAATAAAGTAAAATATGGCTCCATGCATCCAATAGACAAGACAAGAACAATGTATTTGAAAGAATTTTTATGTTATATTAAAAGGGGCACCTGAGAGGAAAACAAGAAAGGTGTTTTCTGGTTCTCCTCAGTGGGATGGGTTCTTGAAAGTCCTCAGCATTTCAGATCTAAAATTCCTCTCTCTGGTTGATGTGGAAAACCCAGACAAACATAGAACTCAATGGGAGCTCATAAGGCAAAAAATAGAAAAGGTGACCAAGAGTAGATCTAGAGTGATCTAATGCAATGGATGTGTCTAATGAATGGGAAAAACCATCCTATTTATAACAAAATATTAGGGTTATATAGAACTTGGTTCATGAATAAAATATTATTAATCAAATTCTAGAACCACCCTTTAGGAATATTTTATTATATTTGTTGGAGGGAAAAGGTCTTTTGACTTGGGTCAATTCCTTTATTTATAAACAATAAATAAATAAATGATTTATTTATTATTTTAGGGAGATGGTGGAAATATAATTAAATAAATAATGATTTATTTAATTAATTAAAAATGATTTAGTCAAATTTAACTAGGAATATTGTTTAAATAATGATTTAAATAACTTATTCCTGGGAAATAATTAAATAAATAATGATTTATTTAATTAATTTCCTTGTTTTGGGTTAAATATGATCAGGAAATATAGACAAATGTTATTTCACACGGTGAAAGCAATTTTACTTAGGGTAAAATTGGTCTTACATGGTGTACTTGGGTTCATCTAATGATAGTAGGTTAGATGACCAAAAAAATGGTGTAACAGATTGCCCCCCAACGTACGAGTGTTAGGAGAAAATCGTATAACCGAAGTACGTTGTAAGAACTCAATCACTAGGCATCAAGAGGGGAGTGAGAGAGAGAAATGTGAGGTAGTCTAATGTGCTAAAGGACTAGACCCGGAGGAGATGAGACTTACAGGTGCAACAAGTCTCTAGTTGATGAAGTGGTACCTGTGTGAAAGGTGGCGGGGGAGGCATACCTATGCCCGCCGAGACAATAGTACAAAGAATAAGGCACCTGGAAAACAACAGAACACAATAATGAAGCATGTGCTGGCCTAAACATGAGCCAGATAAATAAAATGATGAATCCCACATACATGCGATGCCTGGAATAATGGTCAGAACTTATACAAGAATATTTTAGTACATGAGATACAAATACACCCAAATGCCCCCTAAACACGGGGAAGGACTCGCAAAATCTGACTGATACATGCAAATCGAAGAGGCACTGCAAGCGGCTGAGGCCGATATCATCAAATGAGAGGAGCTGCATCAAGGGCTGAAATGAAGAAGTCATCTGGGCATGTGGGGGGCTACCTACAGGGCCACCCCCTCATGAGGGTTGGGACATCTCACACATGCTCGGGAATCACCAATAGATGCTGCTGCATCACTGGACCATCAAGTGTATTGATCACGATCATGCTGAAAAGAGCTCGAACCAAGGTACACTGCCCCCTAGACCTGTCTTCTGGAGTGAATGAGCGGATGTCGACAGAAGTAGGTCTGCCATAGGTGGGGAAATAAGGGAACCCTAACTAAGGCATGAGATAAAATAGTAGAGCGACGAACAGATAGACACTAATGATGATGATGGAATGAGGGATATGGAGGAGCGGTTGGACGACTTCCCTTGTTAGAGCATAAGGGGCATGAATGGCTTGGCAGCAGCTGACACAATATCAAGGAGGATAGGTGACGATGGTACTGAAGGCCACAATGTGAAAGACGAGAAAGGGACCAAACAATGAAGGATGGAGGGTTATAGCGGGGTACAAAGGGACTTGAGGTAGACTCCATGACGGATGAGGACTCAACTCGGATACTCTAAACAAGGGCGACTCGATGGTGTTGCCTCATAGTAAAGGTCTAAATGGGGAGCATAAAAGCATGAGTACAATAGGGTAGCTCATGACGAAAATCAACACGAACCAAGACAAGTAAGGAGGCAAAGTGGTGCCCCAAGTACAAGTGTTGTAAGTGAAGAAATTTGATTTTGAGAAGAGGTGAATAGACCCTTCATGGACAAAATGTGTCCTGGTGAAGTGTCAAAACGTGAAAAGCTAACAGATACCCATTTGAGTGCTCGGTGAGAGCTTTCCAACGGTACATATGGTGTGTCAAATGGGGCTACGGTTTGGTCGTAGTGGGCGAAAGAAAAAACAGGGGTTTTCTTCTAATAAGGCATTTTCCCTCCAAAATCATTCATTTTCTTGTGTAGCTATGGTGAATGTGGAGAGGAGAGAAGGCCCTAAATCTTGCAGCAATCGTAGCGGACAAATCGACCGTTGGAATTGTGATCCATCAGTTGCAGGTAAGAGGCTAATCCTACTCTTTGTTTTTGATGGATTCAAAGTTCAGATTAGGGTTTTAAATCTCAGTAACTGCCCCTACTTTATCATTACAGTCAGGTCGCACTTTTTGGGGCAAAAACTGCAACCTGGGACATAGGTTTTGGCTTGAAAAGTGCCACCTGGCCCAGGATTTTCCCAAAAAGTGCGACCTATTAGATGTGGGAGGTTTTAGTGCTGTTATGGGCTGAGATTCAGTTTTGGTGTAAGTTAATGTAGGCTTGCTATGATGTAGACTGACAAAAATGATGGTTTTGTGAAGATATGGCAAACATACGAATTAAGTTGAGAGAGGGAGACCTAGGTACATTACGGATAGAAATCCAAGTGGATTAGGGTGTCCGTCATGCACTGGCTAGGTATGGGGTTCTGAATTTTTTGGAGAAACCTTTGATGAGGGATGGGGAGCCCTTGTTGGCCTGGATTATCAGTTATTGGGATCTAGATCATGAGGTGTTTATAGTGCAGGGGCACAGCATTGAGCTGACGGTCCAGGATCTGTATTTCTTGACTGGTCTCCCACCAATGGGGATGGTGGGAAATACGCATCCAGTGTTACCACGGGGGCGTAACATTATGGATTTTATTGAGCAACATTATCGACCAGGTGTCCGAGTTAGGTGGGCGTAACTTGGATATCCATTGGGGATCTAGAGAGGCTGGACACCTGGGTAGTGGTCGCAACAGTGTTGCGGATCTTGGGCAGCCAGGCGTTCCATCACATCACTGGAGGGCAGATGATGATTCTAGAGAGTGTGTTGAGTGGGACCTACTATGGGTGGGCCCAGATGATGTTGGTATCGGTGAAACAACAGTTGTCGCTATGTAAGAGGCAAGTGAATCATGATTGTGCCTATGGGATGGTATTGTGCTCGTTCTTCTTTGAGAAGATCCCGACCTTATGACCTCATGTACAGTTACCTGATGGTGGGCCGAGAGAGCTGCGGATGCGTCGGTGGGGACGACTAATGTGTAGAGGAGGGGGAGGGGCGGTCGGGCGGGTATTCCGCCCAGAGTTCTTCACCCATTGGGATCAGATGTCATTATACATAGACGACTATCCCTATAGTGGGATGAGTTATTGGGGAGATCCAGACTTGTCGCTTCTGCCTGGTCGAGTATGGGGGCCCGATGGTAAGTGACAAGCAACTAACCTGTTATGTGCATTTTAGAGCTTGTGACTAGTATTCATGGTACTAATCCTTATACTTTTTTGGAATGCAGATATAGCTCCCGTAAAACCGGCTGGATATATGGGACGACCTATAGCAGCAGGAGCTATAGGTGTGAGTGGATCAAGGACGGCACAGAATGATGATATGGCCACTCTGTTGGAGCACATCTGTTGTAGATGTGAGGGGCTGCTGACCGGGGTGTTGGAGTGTGGTTGGCAGCATTTAGACGACCAGTACATAGAGTTGTGTATTGGGCTACCCTCGGAATGGCGAGGTATCATGCGATGCATGGCGATGGCCGGTTAGACTTTGCGTGATCTACGAGCTGCGGGAGCAGAGCCGTTGGCTCGGGATCCTCCAGAGAGTGATTAGATGTAGGGCAGGTGGTGCACCCCAGTGTCTTTGTAGGGGCAAGTGGTGCCCCCCATTTTTTGTAGTTTTGTTTTTTGTAACATGCTATGAGCATGTCATATGTTGAGAGTAGATGGAATCTAAAAACACATGTTATATGATATATATGATTTTTATGCAGTTTTTTGATGGTGTTAAATGTTATTGTCTTATGTGTGATAAATTCCAGTCTAGAACATGATTTGCGATTTGATCTACGTAGTGATTTTGACTTCGAGGTATATGGTTGAAAGTAATGACTTTAAATTCACGTATCAAAATTTTCACTCGTAAATATTGTTTAGATAGGATAGGGTTATGCACACGATAGACACCATTAAGTTGGAAGACAAGAAGCAGGGAATCTAGATGAACGTGCAGATGGAGGATGTGATGAGAGAGGGCAGCAGCTAAGAGATCACGTACTGCATCATATTCGGCCTGATTATTGGTGGCGTTACCAATGCAAATCCCATTTTCAAGAACGAGGGTATGCAAGGGGGTAAAGATGGCCCAGACGGCTGAGGCGAGATTCCGGGAATAGCAACTTGCCCCATCGGCATAACCAATATAATGTGTGGACGAGAGGGCTGACGGA
Source organism: Pinus albicaulis (assembly GCA_034641835.2). NCBI lineage: Eukaryota > Viridiplantae > Streptophyta > Pinopsida > Pinales > Pinaceae > Pinus > Pinus albicaulis. The sequence continues at coordinate 964,375,227 of CM076581.1, read as the reverse complement.
ATAGTATCACAAGACAAGAAATGGGAGGAGGAGTGGGAACTCATGCTGCGAAGTTCATCATAGATACGCATGGTATCATTGGGATTATGGGAAGCGAGGGAAAGGTTGAGGAAACCACACGATGCTGCAAAGCTACCTAAATCATTAGTATGGGAAGAAAGGCGCACATATGGGTCATCAAGGGAAATGACAGAAGAGCAAGTAAAAAGATGGTCAAAGCATGAAGAGCCCAAGAAAGTTGCTGAAAGGGAAGCAAGAAACACAGAGGGAGTGGATTCAGAGGGAATGTACTCGGAGGGTTGGGGGAATGATGATAGGTACAGGAGGGGGGCAGTAGGTTCTGACATCTCAACATCAGGGGGAGGAATGTCAATGGTAGCAGGGGGATCCTCGAGTAAACCTGACACATACTGAGCAAGGATGGGAGAGGCGGATTGATTTTGTTCAACTTCGTATTCGCGAATGACCTCTAAAGAGGCTCGGTAATGCATGAGGTGAGGAGAATGGTGAGAATAATGGCCATGGAAACGACACAGAGCACAATATTTGTTGGTGCGAAGAGTCTTAGGGTTCTTGGTTGTGGACGAGGAAGAAACAGAGGTTTCAGGGGCCATCGATTCAGGGAACGCGACTTTGACCATGGGTTGGATATGGGGTAGCTCAAGACAAGTATGGGTGGCATGACTGATACCATCACACAAGGCACAACGTTTGGTGGGTGGAGGGGGGGTAAGGTTGGGTGCAGTGGCTTTGTCAATGGGTGCCCGCTTGCGAGTTTTTATTTTCTTGCCCGTAGCTGTCCCAGCATGAGGATGGTCTTGTGGAGGGGCTAGGGGCATGGTAGCGGTGGAAGGAGCGACAGGAATCGATTGCATTGGTGTCACAGCGATGTATGGTTTGGGGTGGCCTGGTGGGGTCTCAGCTGGAGGAGTAAGATACCATACTGGTATTCCCAAGGTTAAACTAGGGAGGGAAAGGGTGGCCATGACGGGAAACGAATAGACTCCAGGGGGGGGACCAAGGAAAGGTATCTGACCAGCGGAGTAATGGCTAGGAGGGATGACTCCGATATGGTGGAGACCGGGGGGAATCGACTCAGGAGGGTAGGGGCGTTCCTGAGTGTGAAGGAGAGGGGAAGGTCTAGACAGGAGAGGTTCAGTTGGCTGAGGCGAAGGGCTGGGAGCAGGGTGCAATAGATGAGGTTGAGGTTGCTTACTAGCTGAAGCAGGCTGGGGAAGGGCAGCCTGAGATGATTGCATCATGCAAACATTCGCTAAGATGGGATCAGATAGAGGAGGAGGGGGCAGACTTGGGAAGATGCTAAGAAAGGAGGAGTCTTTGTAGACACCAGGAGAAACATTGGTCAAAGAATCAATAGTTTGCTTATTGGTGACAGTAGAGATGGTGGACTCAGGGGAGGTCTGAGATTTGGGTTCATGATACGACAATTGGTCGATGGTGACAATTTTTCCATTATGAGGGAAAAACATCTTGCGGTGGACTGCGGAGGAGATGAAAGACATGGCATAGGTGTAACTACGACCCAAAATAATTTTGTAGTCAAGAGGGGCATCGATAACTTCAACGTCGACACAAACATTCTTTCCTACAAGGGTGATAGGACAGTTACAGAATAGGCCAATGGGTTGGGAGGCATGGCCATCCCACGCATGAAGGGTGATTGTGGAAGGGGCCAGCTCAGGAGATCCAATTTGTTTCCAAACTGAAGTGGACATTACACAGGTAGATGCCCCCTCATCAATAATACACTGAGCGACATTGGCATTTCAGATTTTGACTAGGATTTGGAAAGCAACAGAGGCAGGAAGGGGGGGGTGGTCTGACTGATGGGCATCGAAGACAATTAATTGGTCATCAGCAGGATCTACAACACCCATGGCAGATAGTAGAGCCTTCTTTTGAGAAGGACAGGACTGGAGGAGTTCCAGTGTTGAAATGGCAGCGGGAGATTGAGCCAGATCATCTACTATGCTGTATGAGTGGGCAGCCCAACTAGAGGCAGCATTTCAGTGTAATGGGCCCTTAGGAATTTTGGTATGAACCTCAGCTTCGGGCGGAGGGATGTGCAAGGGACCATTGGGTGTCGACAGAGGCTCTGTAGAACCTGAAGATGGGGACTTGGAGACAGACAGAATGGGAGGTGTGGAGTACTGGCGAGATCGATTTTGAAGGTTAAGGTCGATGGTGAGAGGTTGGTCAGAGGCCATCATGATAATCCAATAATTAGATGAACCGGAAGGGGAAGGCTGAGTGGTTACTGGGGCATGAGGTGGTTGAGTAGCCACGAATCCTTGTTGAGGGAAAGGATCGGTAAACACAGCGGGTTGAGAAGTAGCCGTATTGGGAGGGACAGGAGGGGAGGAGTGTTGTCCATGTATGGTGGCCTGAGACTCCCACATCTGTCGCATCTGTGGTAATAGGGGACAATCGTGAGTGTAATGACCATAAACACCACAACATGAACAGGGCTTATTGGTGTGAAGCGGCCTGTCTGGCTTGGGCTGAGAGCCCTGTGGCTGGTTAGCAGTGTGAGGGTTAATACTGGAAGGATTGGATCCACGATTACCAGAGGTGGATGGATTTCCTCTCCATCGCCATTGAGGAGGAAGAGGAGTAGGCGCGCTTTGCTGCGCAAATACTTGACCTGAAAGGAGTAGTAAGTGTGGTTGCGGGGGGGGGAGGGGAGAAGGCAAGGGAGTGGGAGGTCCAAATGCTGGAGGATCTGGGACACCAGGCTGTGGGTAAGGATAAGGGTGAGGATGGGCAACATTGAGGTAAGCAGGAGTGTGGGAAAAAGGAGGAGGCATGCTATATCCTGGATACATGTTACCTGGAGGGGGAAAGGTGCTGGAGGTGTTGTCCCCTCCTGGAGGGAAGCCATAGGCCATAAGAGGTTGAGCAGGGGTATGTGACAGAGCTCATATGATACTGTCGGCAGAATGAGATGCCCCTGAGGCATTAGGGTCACTGGGCTTGGGGAGGTCAGGAAGGACGGTATAAACATAACCAGATTGAGCATAGATAAGGTCATATTTCAAGGCTATTTGGAGGGCGGCTTCTTCAGTTTGGGGAAAATGGGATGCGAAATCTTTGCCAATGGGAGGTAAGAGAGAGCAAAGGAACTAGTCCATGTAAACCCGATCTTCAAAGGGGGGAGCGCGACACAGGCTCTGTCTTCGTCGCCATTCCTAAACATGAGCGGAAAGATGGGTCGAAGAGGATTGATGAAAAGAAGTCAAGAGTTCAGTACCAGTGTCGTATCGGACGGGGATCTGGAAATAAGATAAAAAGGCTTCGTCAATGGTTGCAAAGGTGGTATGGGAAGAGGTGGCTTGATCAACATACCATTTAGAAGCTTCACCGGTAAGCGTGCGTTGGAAAAAACGAAGACGAATGGAGTCATCGGTGATGGAAATGGAGGAACACCACATGTGGAAAGATCGGATATGGTTGGAGGGATCTTCACTAGCAAGGCCTTCGAACTTGGGAATGTCGGAGGAGAGCTTGGTTGGCATAGCAGGCCAACTGACATCGTGGCGGATAGGATCATTAATCAGCTGATTGAAGTCGGGGAGACTAAGGCCGGCCATATAAGGGAGAAATGGGGCAGTCGAGGTAGGTCCCATAGTGGTTCCACTGGAAATGGACCTAGCAGTAGAACTAGGGTTGCTGCTGGCAGTAGGCCCTGAACTAAACATGGTGGAAGTAACAAGAGGAGAACCAGGAGTAGGGGGAGAACCCAAACAATCAGAAGAAGAGTCGGAGTGTGGACTCGGGGGAGGACTTACTCGATGATGATGGGAAGGAGGAAGTCAACTAACCAGAAATTGAGGGTGAAGGCCAAGAAGTCTCTAGGACAAACGCCTTGGAGGTGAAATGATGATGGGAAGAAGAAAAACTGACAAGGGCAGGGAGGTGCAAAATCAAGACAAGACAAGGGCAGAGAGGAGCAGTGTCAGTTGATTTTAAATTATTTGCCAGGTGGTGTTAACCAGCCTCTTCTTCACTTAGGGTCAGTGTGTGGCGTGCGTTAATTTTAATTGTTTAAACCCAGACGTTTTGAGAGTAAAAGAAAAAGTGTGGTGCGTAACTGAAAATAAATCTGCAGTAAATAAGACTAAAAGAACAGAAAATTAATAGCTAACCATGCATCGCTCTAACCCAAGAAGGCAGGTCTCTCAAAACTAGTCTAGAAGAGGGAGAAGCACGCTAAAAAGAGGCCAATAGATCTAAGGTCGGGAGGGACAGGGATCTAAAGGAGGAATCTGCTGAAAAGAGGTGCAGAAAACAGCAAAGAAGCAGAGGCAAGGTTGCTGTTACAAAAGAGGGGATCAGCTAAAGATAGGTGGGTCAAAGAGGTGACCCTAGAGATGAACCCATAAAAAACTAGATGAGGTGTTTTGAAAGGGAAAAGAGCTAATCTGCATGGATCTGAAAATGAGGTATCAGATCTGAAATAAATAAGGCTGAAACTCTGGAAATTCAGACTTCTGAAACAGTGAAAAATCTCTGACAAAAAGTGGAGGGTACTAGAGCCCTAAGGGGAAATATTCCCACTTATTTGAGTGAAACAGATTAGAAACAGGTCTGAATGGGTGGAGACAGAGGCTGGAAAACCCTAACAGAAGCCTCAGACAAACCCCGAAAAAGTGCTGGAAAATTGCAGAAAAAAGGGCAGGTCGCAGGTTTGGGGCTGAAAAGTGCGACCTCAAGGCCAGGTCACAGTTTTTGGGCTGATAAGTGCGACCTGCAGATTGGGGTCTCTCGGCGGCAGATTTTAGAAAAAGTTGTCGTCTCAGCTGCGGCTGATGTCGGTCACCTGCGCAATAGGGCTAGAAACACACGGAAGTTAGAAATTTTAATGTTTGAGGGTTTTAGAGGTGAAAAATAGCATAAAAATAGGAGAAACAGAAAAATGAAGAGAAAACTTCGGGTCTAAAACAACTGGATATGCAGAACGACACCGGTCGCAAAAGAAAACCCGTGTGGAGTCGCAAATTGTTAGTATGAATCTTTCGTCATAAAAGAGCACTTTAGCTACGCATAAAAAATAGCCCTAACATCAATTATGGTCAGAACATCTTTAAATATGCAATTAGGTGATCCAAATAATACTGCACAAATCCAGATCTAAGCATAAAATACATTAAGCAGTTAAAGTAAAATATGGCTCCATGCATCCAATAGACAAGACAAGAACAATGTTTTTGAAAGAATTTTTATATTATATTGAAAAGGGGGCACTTGAGAGGAGAAAAAGAAAGGTGTTTTCCGGTTCTCCTCAATGGGATGGGTTCTTGAAAGTCCTCATCATTTCAGATCTAAAATTTCTCTCTCTTGTTGGTGTAGAAAATCCAGACAAACATAGAACTCAAAGGGAGCTCACAAGGCAAAAAATGGAGAATGTGACCAATATAGATCCAGAGTGATCTAATGCAATGGAAGGTGACTAATGAATGGGGAAAACCTCTCTATTTATAACAAAATATTAGGGTTCTCTAGAACTTGGTGCATTAATAAATATTATTAATCAAATTCTTAACCACCCTTTAGGAATATTTATTATATTTGTTGGAGGGAAAAGGTCTTTCTTTGACTTGGGTCAATTCCTTTATTTATAAACAATAAATAAATAAATGATTTATTTATTATTTTAGGGAGATGGTGGAAATATAATTAAATAAATAATGATTTATTTAATTATTTAAAAATGATTTAGTCAAATTTAACTAGGAATATTGTTTAAATAATGATTTAAATAACTTATTCCTAGGAAATAATTAAATAAATAATGATTTATTTAATTAATTTCCTTGTTTTGGGTTAAATATGACCAGGAAATATAGACAAATTTTATTTCACATGGTGAAAGCAATTTTACTTAGGATAAAATTGGTCTTACATGGTGTACTTGGGTTCATCGAATGATAATAGGTTAGATGACCAAAAAAATGGTGTAACAAATAGGACAGCAAAGAAGAAACCAACCCAGAGAACTCACCTAGTGAAGAAGAAAACGATCACCATAGTAAGGGAAATACTAATAAGGATGCCCAACACAGTGACCCTACAAAGAGTGCAAACAATGATATAAGGGTTGAGTTAGGCAGTGAATACAATGGTTCAAAAGATGAAGAAGAGGAGAGCCATATAAATGAAGATATACCTTGCAATGATGAAGACACCTCTAGCACTTCAAAAATAGAGGATGAAAGTCCTAAAGTTGTTAACAGTAATGCCAACATAATATATAATGGGAATGCTTATCAAAATGGTAGTCAAGAGCAAGGTGAGAGAGATGCACACGCAGAGATCATCCATAAGGAAAAAAGCAGTCCTAAGGTCACTAATGATCAAGGTTTGCAAGTGGAACTTGTTGTACCTTTCCCCATTACCTATCAAAGAGGAGTGAGGCATGTGTTTGTTGCCTCCAAATGGAAAGGGGCCATGCCATCATCCTCATCTCAAATGATTGAAAAAGGTAAAAAACAAGTGAAATAGGAAGAGGAAATCATGAAGAGGAGAGATAATTTGAGCTCATTCATATAGATAGTGATGAGGAAAATGAAACAAGAATTGCAAACTCGCTTCTACAAGACAGGAATGCAAAGATCATGGATTTGGAAGCTGAATTAGACAGAGCTAAGGATGTCATTCACTTTTTGTAGATGCAGAACAAAGAAATGAGCGGCCAGAAGGCCATCTATGAAGCAAGGGTGCTCAAATACCGGAAAGAGGCTCAAAGAGCATAGGTGAAGTTGGAGGAGTACATGGGCACCTATGAAGAAAGTGAGGATGAGGAGGGTTAATCTAGAAGAAGGCCTAGAACTATGGGTCTAGGAAAGGCTTTGGCACAAGAGAGGGAGCAAGAATGAGCCCAAGCACAACAATTTCTCCTCAGTGAACTCCTTGCCATGGAAATTGAGCATAACAGGGAATCATGGCTTGAAAGGGCCAACATACATCTTCAGACCAAACTGGAGAAGGTTAGAAAATATTTGAACTTGCGAAGGAGAATGACTAAGAACTATAAACGAAGAAACCACTTTGCAAGGAAAAAACTCAAAACTGCCCAAAATGAGGGCCCGACACCAAAAGATGAAAAATACCAAGCTAGGATTAGTATTTTGGCCCAAGCTTTTGTACAGGTCTTCAAGGACCCAGGAGGCTCCTACCTACCAAATTTGGGAGAAATTGAACAAGATTTTGTTTTTTGCAAAGTTTGAGGCTAGGAGAGTAGCACACCCTGTGCTGCGCTTTTTCCTAGGGCATATTTAAGAGGAGAGGCTTACATTTTTTGATTTCCCATCGTTAGAGGATTTTTCTCACCAATTTTCAGCTCAATTGGAGTTGTTTTGACCCCCCAAGACGGTCAAAAACACTCAAATTTTCACCTTTCTGCCCACTTTTTTGAGCATGTGCTGTGCTCCTATGGGTGACTGGACATAATGTGCATTTAAGAAGTTTTCAGAGGCATGTCAGGTCTAAAATTCAATTTAATTTCCATTTATAGTCAGAAAATATATTTGTTAGATATTTTTGTGCTTTGCAAAGCCTCAAGGATAGCTTAGGATATTTCTTGTTGGCCAATAGGCTTCTAGATACTCTCTTTGGGTCTCCTCTTCCTTACTTGTTATACAAGGCATGAATATTCATTGTAAACATTTGGGAACTTGATGTGTTAAGAGAAATACATGGTTTTTGGAAGTTGAAGAACAATTTAGTGTTGTGGAGCTTGTGGATGGATTGCCTTGATTGATGGTGATGAAGGCTTGCTTGCAGGATCTGTGAGTTTAGTTAACGGTGATGTATCTCCCATATGTTCATGTTTTCTCTTTTTTTTCCATATTTCCATCTTTCTATTTTTTAATAGCTCAGAAAGTTATAGGATGAGAAATTTTGCTTGAGGCACCTTAGTCCTCCTGTTAGCTATTGTTTTCATGTTTTCTTCTGCTGGGTTAGCTTAAAGAATTCTTTATTGCTACTTATGTCCACCAAAGCTTGTTTATTTCATTGTTGGATTAATATGCTATTTTATCAACATGATTCATGGTAAGCCCTGCTTTTTTTGATACTATCTAAACTCTGTCTTGAAATCTCTCTTTGATGTATTGATTGATAGGTTAAGTCAAAGAGGTCTTGTTTCGATCTTGCCCTTTGAATATGCTTATCAATTTACTTCAAATTTCTTTATAGTTTAATGAATGATGTTTAGGCGTTCTCTCTTCATTTCTTGATGTTATTTGTCTCTTGTATGTTTTCAAATCTTGAAAGTAGAACCATCAGAGTTAGATTAGTTTTCTTACTTCCTTGTTCAACTGGATTGTTTATCTTAAATGTTTATTTGTGTAAAAGTATTGTCATTGAGTAAATTGTGTGCCCTATATCATGATTAGTATATTTTTCCTATTAGTATTTAAGATCTCTCTGTTCATAGGTATTTGAAAAAGGATTTTTCACTACCCTTTTCCCTACCTTGGTTCCCAAACTTAATGTCCATTTCACCTCACACATAAACTTAAAGGTCCATTGACTACACTAGATTTGCCCTGAGATGTACCCAGATTCACTATCGAGATATAAATAACTTCATAGACTCCATTGCCCAATTGATTGGATAACCTCTCACTCCACCTAACCTACATAGTCATCTTACCCCAACCAAAAGAAACTACAAACTGAAACTTAACAACTATCCTAAAATCAATCATCCAAAGAGAACAAGTTCAAATCCTTCACACATAATAAAGATAGCCCTCTCTGAGTCCAGGAAGGCCAGGTCCTAGGACACCAAATATTGGTTTGATGTTACCCTGTCATTTGGTTTACCAATCTGGAAAATCATGGGACACTAACACGCTCCTCATATGATTTATCCTCAATGTAGGAAAATGTCTCTATGGAAAGTGTCTCTGATTTTCTTCTATAAAAATTATTTGTCGCCCTTTGAGTGAAATTTGCATAAGCAGTCACTCTTGCATGTTTCATATGGTTGAACCACCAATCATTTACTTCACCCTCAAGGTGCATCACTGCAATATCAACAACCTTTCTTTCTGCTACTGGATGTAGCAATAAGAATTAATCTAACTTCTTCCTCCAAGCATTTGATGTTCTTGTGGATGATCCATGAAATGTAGGGAAGAAGAATCTATTGAGCCTTTTTCTTCCATTTCAGTTGTCGGATCTCCTTTATTGTTTGAGTTGTAAAAACTGTTGTAGAGTTATATTCTCCTTCAATGCTCTAAACTATGATGTATACTCTGAAAGATATTTACTTAGAGTGTCATGCTCCAAGTTTCCTCCATGTCCATGCTATTCACCTTCCTCTTCAAAGAAAGTGGACATGGTAGACTATTTTGGAGCTCTATGCATTGCCAGATTCTTCTACTGCTGATAGGAAATGATTGGACCTTCCTCATTCTGAAACCCTCTTTAGATTCCTCTTTGCCTTCCCCTTCTGATTTCTTTAATCTCTGTGGAGAGATCTTACATAGATCCAAAGACAAGTGTGGAAAAACTTAATCCTTCCACCATTGAATACTTCTTATTTTTCTTCTTCTTCCTATTATTCTTTTGATGTCATGAAGTGCCCACAAGTTGAGCCAAAAATCACAGTTTGATACCACTGTAATATTCCAAAATGGAAAAGACAGGAATATAGAACATATGCACAATTCCAACTATGGTAAAATAAGAATTAGACATGTAGAATTGGACAAAATGCCGGAATGCATCAAAACATCATACATATGAGAAGAAAATAGTTGAACTATATAATTAAGGATCCATATCAAGGTAAGTACAAAGTGCTCCAAAATGAATGCACTCAAGCCACAAGATGGTTGAAATACACTAAAGGAAACTAACACTGGAAATGTTGTGCTACTACTGGAAACTATTGCTACTGTCAAGAAGAACTGTGTGTGGGAGGCTGCTGGAGTGCTAAAAAATATCCTGGATTTTAACCATGGACTATAAAAAAAAAACCCTGAAAAACCCAAAAATGGTTTGGCTAGATCTTAACTAAGACAAGAATTTGTAATTCTTGATATGTATATGTAGAAGAGAGCAGTTGAATGTGGCACCCATGCTAGATGATGAATGGCTGCTCAAAATAACCTTCCCAGAGTATGAACTTTAAGTCCCCCATGGGTAAGGGTGGGATTCCCGCTCAGGAACACCCCTATGATAAACAACACAACAGAAATAGCTAAACAACTGAATCGTACAAAGAATTGTCAAACGACAATACAATATGAAATTCCAGACTTATTTGATTTGCTGCCCTCATCTTCCTTATATGGTTGTGAGCCTTCCCTAGGCTTGGCCCACCTCATAACTACACTGCACATGTGGCCACTATTCTCCATGAAGACTATTTTGTCTCTCCATGAACTCCATGATCTCTGCAATTAATCTCCACTCCCTCCATCATGTGTGCATTTAATACACCACTTCATCATTATCTCTCCATGACTTACTTTTATTCATCCACTATCTCCATCATCTCCATCATTAATGCTCTATGACCTCCACTCTTTCTTCATTATTAAGCTACTCCACTACTCCATAATGTTGATCCACTACCTACTAACCCACATTCACATAATAGAAGTGGACTTTATTCATCTAATGGGGTTTATGGTTCCCTCGACCATTTTATTTACTTAGCTAAGTAAGAAAAGTAAGAACTCTAATATTCCAATTAACTGATGGAAAATTGGGAATATTACACTTGGAGAGAGGGAGAATCAAGGAACATAAACAACTTCATTTGACACAGCGACAACATCACAACATATCATCTTTGCCTCCTTCTTATATTGTCTTTTCCTTCAGGTTTTATAAAATTCCATCGCGACCTCACTCGCTTGAACTATCAGTCATCCCTTTTGTATAACACGCTCTTTTCTCTTCGGAAATATCTGTGACTTGGCTTCAACTGCTCCTTTTTTCCTCAACGATCTCTGTGAACACCATTAGGCTTGCATTTTTCCACAGTTTCCTCTTTTTCAACTTCAGTGTATGATGCATCTTGGTTGATTTCCTTTATTTTCCTCGACGGTTTTTTGTGCAACTTCCTTTTAGTCAGGCTTAGTCAAAATCTGTCAAAATTTTGTCCCTTAAATTGAAGGACCGAACAAAGATATTAAGGTACATGTTATAGTTCTTGAAGGGAATCAAATGATTTTCTTTAGTCTTACGAGTTACAATTTTCCTCCAAATATTTTTAGGATAATACTTAGAGAGGTCTAATAGCCACTATTACTTTCTAATTTTACAGTATAATTTATTTCTCTTAATATGATTTTTATACATATTTATCCTATATTTTTTTAGGGTTTCATTAGGAGCATCCCTATTTTCTTTTCTAATAATTTCGCAATCATTATCATATCAAGGGTCAGTAGTTTTACTATTCTTTTTATATGACAACTTGGTAGAGAAATTTATAATTGTGGTGGAGTGAGTTGTAGTAAAATTATGCTAAAGGTTTCAAATTTTATCCTTATAAGTAAAGAGGTGTAAATCCATTTTTAAATTTCTAAATAAAAGAACTATTTTACTCTTGTCAAAAACTAAGCAACCTGGACTCTCCTAATTCTCATGCATCTGCTTGTTTTGTATGGAAAAAATTAGAGTTAAGGCTAAAGGCATATGATCACAGTCAAGCTCAAGGTAATTTAACAGGTCAATGTTTACAAATTTCTTGGAAAGAAGGATATCAAATATCACATAATCCACAACACTAGTTGCAAGGCCATGAATACAAGAAATCTATTCAGAGTTTGATCACTCTCAATTAGGTCTTCGGAGTTTCTCTTGAATATTCTAGTTATATCAAGGTCCTCATCTAGAAAAAAAGTATTATGGTTTAAATCGTTACTTAGAAAAATAACATGCTTAGATGCAGTTCTAGAATTAAAGTCAACTAACTATAGTATATTGTCTTCATTCATTAGATTATGGATACCCTTCTTGAAGGTATGATATAGAAAACCCTTATCTATATTTTTTTTCTTATAAAAGTTAGAGTATATAGGTTTTAAATAACACATTTTCATATAAATCCTCTTAGGCTTAATTTTTAGAAAATGAAAGAAACGAAATATATTCTGAAACTAGCAGCTCACAGGTAAGCAAGCTGCACCTGGAGACTACCTCAAGAAGAATGCTCTGAATTTATCATTATTCATCAATAATATATAGGTTTAAAAATGCATAGGAGATTTAGAACTAAGTCTTAGAAAGTAGAAACTAACTCCTAAACTAGGATACACACACAGCTAATGAAACATACTCTCTTCAATAATACATTCCCCATTGATTCCAACACTCCCCCTTAATGGAGAAAGGGTTCACTAGTACTCCTAACGTTTCCCTAAATAATTCAAATTTAATTCTTCGAAGGTGCTTGGAAGAATAACATACATTTGTCGATCTCAGTCTCAGCTAGGATTACAATGGTACATAAAAAAAACTTGATAACTAAGATTTCATTTGTGTCTTCTTGCTAAAGATTCCATTCTTCTTCATTTTCCAGTGAATTTTCATCTTCACTTTTCTTGCAATAAGATAGTGGTGGAGCTTCTCCTCTTTTCTATGTTTTCTACCCCAAAGGTGGAACACTTGAATTTTTAATCTCCTCTTTATTGATCTCGATTGTAGGCTAAGATTCATTGTATATAATGTTGTAGGTTCTTGGGACTTATACTTTTCCTTCACTTTTTCAATTACTTGTTCTTGTCTACCAATATCTACACACTTAAAAACAACGTTAGATTCATAAAGAGGACCATATTGGCTCTTGTCATCTTTCTCCTTTAAGAGAACTTTCATTTCCTCATATTTATTTACGGCTATAGTTTGTTGATTTATGTCTTCAACCTCTTTAATCATTTCTATTGCTGCAAACATGATGTCCTGAATTTGATTTTTATATGGAGATAATATTTTCTTCCCACCGAACAACAATTCATCAATAAGATGCTTTTCATGCATCCAATTAATCCACTCATCATGAGATTCATAGTTCTCATCAAAATTGACTTCAGGGAAGCTTTCTTCATAAAAGGTTTCAGATTATATATCTTTGGTTTTTTCTTCATCATCACATCTTTCAATGTCAATTATAGGCACACATCCATCATCCATCATTGCAACTTCATCATCTTCAGTTTCACACTCTGTTATGGGACTAAAAGCACAATCGTCATTTTCAAGGACAATACTTTCATCATTTTCGACCAACATAGTTACCTATCAAACGGGAAGTATTACCTCAAAACGAGAACTCTAGCCAAGAAAAACTCAAGAAACATGAAAAAACAACCCAAAAATAAAAATTGTGTCTTCTAGAACACACTGTTTCTTTTAGGGCCAATTTCAACATTTTTTTAAATTATGCTAAAGATCAATTTTTTTCTTGAAAAAAGGATTGAAATAAACACCCTCAAAACCAAAAGTGTTGATTGTGGAATAACATCACCAAATTTGTGTGTGTAAAAAACAACATGAAAGAGAAAATTGTTGATGTTTGAATAACATCGTCAAATTTTTGTGTGCAAAAAACACCTTGAAAATGAAAAGTGTTAATGTTGGAATATCGTCTTTTTCTTTTTGGGGCAAACTCTCAATAGTTTTTAATAATGACATTAAAGATAAAATTTCATGACTTTGAAAAACCTTAAAATTTCAACAATAAACATGCCATTAAACATTAAATATCAAGTCTTAAAATTCCAACGATTCTTAGGCATGGTATTAAATATAATCTATTATTGTGTCTCTAAAAAACCTTGAAAATCCAAGGATGACATTAAAGATAAAATATCATGTTTATGAAAATAAAATTCCAATAATTTTTAGGCATGGTATTAAAGATAAAGTATCACTTGTAAAAAAATAAAAATAAATAAAAATTAAAAAACAAAGAAATTCAAGAAAAAAATCAAAAAGGGAAAAATTAAAAGAAAACAGAAAAGTTAAAGAAAAAAAAAAAATTAACCCAAAATAAAACAAATAAATGTTTTTTTTAAGCTATAAAATAACAACAACAACAACAATAATAATAATAAAACCACATAATTTAAAAAATATCAAATAAAAAAATTTAAATAAAAAAATTTAAAATTAGTTAAAATTAAAAACTAGAAGTAAAAAATAAAATATAATTTAAATTTAAAAATTTGAATTAACAAAAAATAAAAAAAACTTAATTGAAAAGATAAAAAATAAAAAATAAAAAATAAAAATAAAAATTTAAATTAAAAGAAAAACAATTAAAATTTAAAAATAAAATTTAAATAATAATTTCAATTTAAAAAAAGGAATAGAAATATATGGAAAATAAATTATTACATTAAAAAAATTAACAAAAATATGTTTGTTCTTTAGAATTTAAAAAATGAAATTTTAAAAATAAATTAAAAAAAAAAAAAAAACATTTTTAAATATAAAATTTAAAAAAGTTAAAAAATAAAAACAACACAACAAAGCAAAAAAAAAATGTGAAATAATTTTAAAAGAAAAATTAAATGATTAAAAAAAATAAAAATAAAAATTAAATTTAAAACAAAAAGAAAATTAAAAAAAAAAGAAAATTAACAATAAAAATAAAATTAAATAAAATACAAATTGTTTTGACCTCCGCTATGGGGCTGCGGGAGAGTTGCCAGCTTTCTCGCTACACACCGACTGAGCTCCGGGGCAGTGGTCAAACAAATTGGTTGTTAAATTTGTTTTTTATTATTATTTTATTATTATTTTTAATTTATTTTTTAATTCTTTTCAATGTTTTTAATGTTTTTTTTTTTTTTTAATTGAATATATATATATATATATATATATATATATATATATATATATATATATATATATATATATATATATCTTTTTTAAGTTTTTTTTTTAATTTTAACTTAAAAAATTGTGTTTTTATTATTCTTAATTTTTTTTAAATTTTCTATTTTTTTAATTTAAAAAAAAAAGAAAAAAAATGAGTTATGTTTTTTTTTATTCTTTCAAACTATATATATATATATATATATATATATATATATATATATATATATATATATGTTTTTTTTTTTTTTTTTAATTTAAATTTTATTGCTTTAATATTTTTATTTTAAGTCTTTTTTTGAATTTTTTTTTTTTTAATTTCAATTTTTGAATTTTAATTATTTTGTATTTTAGTATTTTTATATTTGATTTTTTCATTATTTCAATTTTTTATTTTAATTGTTTAATTTTATTATTTTCTTTAATTACGCCTTTTTTTAACTTATAAAAAAAAATTGGGTTAATTTTTATTTTTTTCTTTAAATTATGAGTTTTTTAAAATATTTTCCTTTTTATTTATGTTTTGAATTTTTTTGTTTAAATTTTTTATTTTACAAGTTATTTTTGTATTTTTTTACACTTTTATTAGTTTTTCTACATAATTTTTTCTTCTTCTTTTTTTTTTTTTATATTTGTTTTTTTTTTTTGTCACATTTTTTTGTTTTTTTTTTTCATGTTTTATTAGCAAGATGAAAATCACCACTCTAAACAAAAAGGATTATTGTTGCATCAACACATGTCAAAATTAGCATGAAAATCACTAACATTTTAAAACAAATGTTCATACCTTGATAAATAAAAAAAATTAAAGTGCCAAAAAAAATCAAAATTTATCTAAATCGACATGACATTAAAAAAATAAAATAAAAAAATTAAAAGATCCAAAAATATGCTAAAAAAATTTTGTTATTCTACACAACCACTTTTCAAAATCGACATGAAAATCATGACATTTAAAAAAAGAACCATAAGAAAATTTAAAGTGCCAAAACTATGCTAAAAAGAAGGGGGCGATTCTGTATCACCACTTTTCAAAATCGGGTGGTTTTCTTGCTACGTCAAAAAAATGGGTACCAAGTAATTTTCCCATTTGATCGGTAACTATGTTAGCCTCATTAAAGCTATACTTATTTTCTAAAATATCCCACAATACCTTTTCACTTTGAATCTCACCATATTCATGTAGTATATTGAATAAGATGCTTTCATCTAATGCAAATGTTATAAGGTGTAATGTTGATGCATTTGTACTCATATCATGGTTTGATTTAGCAAAATAGTCTCCAACATAATTTAATAAATGTACCTTCCATAGTATTGTTTTCATTTCAATTGCCCAACTTTCATAATTTATACCTGAGAAAGAAGGTAGATATGACATTAACATCTTAATTATTTCATCAAATTCCAGATCTGCATTATAGTCCTTGACTTGATCATTTATAGGTCCATCAACATCAACCGAAAACTCTTCACCAAATTCAGCTAAAAAATATATCACATCAATCTCTTGATGCTTTCCCCTCATATGTTTCAGGTTTCTTCGAGACTTTTTCATTCTCCTTTGTTAACCTATCACTAAATTCGCCACCAAACCAAATTCAATGGCCTCTAAACACTCCTCAAAGTTGCCACACCAACAACCAGCCTCATTTCTTGGCTCTTCACACTTGCCAACAAATATCCACACAGGTACACTGGCCTCCAAGTGGCCTCTCGCAACTCAGGATCCTGTAACAAATAGATGATCCACACCACGTTTCCCCTACATCCACAAAGACACTATATCTCTAATTCTCGGCTACGCATCTATAGCGGCTCTCCAATGGAAACAACACTCACTGATGCTACGTATATGTACCTTAGATCTGATCCAATACAGAGAGAGAGAGAGAGAGGTCCTTCATGATTGCTCGCGTGCTCCCCCGAGATAAATCCATAGAGAAATGATTTAGTGATGATGATTGGAATGCTACCAATATTCTCTTGCGACGATAGAAATCTATCAAGAAATCCGCCACACGTAGACCTCTCCACTCAAACGCAAACACTTCCACCACTTAACTACGATTCTGCTACACACAGTTATGAACAAAGGCACTGTTGAGTGTTTCACTCTACATTGGAACAAATTCATATCACTGCTTATGAACAGAGGCACTACTCAAGCTCTCCTTATACTAGATCTCATAAAAAAATCCAACCATCGACAAGGCCCCAAGGTTAGGGTCCTTGGGAACTATTACCATGCAATGGTACACTAGATCAAAAGGGTTAGATTGCAGAGGAGGGAGATCTAAAATGAACCCGATCACTCTTAATTCAAATCATGGTAATCTCTAGCATGTGTGTTTGAAACCTCAAGCAGGCACCGATAGGGAATCTATGGAATTGGAACAATAGTTTAACCCACCACTCTACTCAGCCTCCTGCATGAAGGCACCACCACCACACTTCTATGCACCTGTAAATCTTCCCTTTGGTTAACACACCCCTTTGTTTTACACATCCCACAACAATAATACTGTGTTCCATCAAAGATACATCCAACAAATGAGTTCCCTCCTCAAGCTACGTACCCCCACGCAAATCCACCAACAACACTCCACTAAAGGTTGCGTTCATCCCTAGAGCGACCCATGTTTCCCAAAAACTAAATGCAGCTCCAAAGTCTGCACTACTCAAAGCTTCACTAAGCAGAGTCTCTGCTCCAAACTCGCCCCTACAACCACTTCGGATGGTGATCTATCTCTCCTCACCTCTATCTTTTGGCTACAAAAGAAAATAAAATACACAAATGAGGGAAATCTCGGTGTTAAAGGATCTCTGCCAATGAATCTAATGTTTGTTTTTGTGACAACGATCTCTGAAATAGATCAATCAATCAATTTTCTATCGACTGCTATCTATTGCACCACGCTGTTATTGTGGCCTTGCTTCCATGCTTACTCAGCCTCCTGCGTAAAGGCCTTACTCCATCAGATCGATACTATGCCTTATCCATAGATCAAACATTGTCCATTATGAAAGGAGCATGCACCACATGCAGATAACACAAATTTCCTACAAGTCGCAAAGAGAAAAACAGTCAACATCGCCACATATATTAGATATGACACCCTCTTCTTAACAAAGATCGACTCCCACCTCCTTGCATCATCTCACTCGACCACTCTTAGCCACAGTGGCTAACCTCTTTGTAATAAACTAGGCACGCTCTACCAAAATAGAAATTTAAATCCATAACAGACACAACTTATACACAAACTCACCCAAATTCCACCTGAAGCTCTGATACAATGTAAAAAAAGGAAGAGACCAAAATTATTCTGAAACTAGCAATTCACAGGTGAGCAAGCTGCAACCAGAGACTGGCTCAAGAAGAATGCTCTAAATTGATCATTATTCATCAAGAATGTATCAGTTTACATATGCATATGAGTTAGAACTAACTCCTAGAAAGTAGGAACTAATTCCTAAATTAAGATACACGCAAAACTAATGAAAGAGACTCTCTCCAATAATACATTCTCCATTAATTCCAACATTAATGACAGATATTCCTATGCAAGTGTACTAATTAACGAGGTATGTCTTACAAACATGAGTATGAGGAGACATACTCATTTTTATATAACAACTTATTCCTCCAATTCCTCTCCCAAACGGTCTCTTGTTCCAAGTTGACCATAAATGAATCCATTTTATGAAGGATGTTAGATTCATCATGCTAGCAAGTTGCAACTATAAAAATAATATGAATTTGACTAGGGATTCAACTTAACATTAGATGTTTACACCATGAAAAGGCACAACAATTCAAGAAAAAAATCAAGAGTGTTCTAAAATCCTATTTATTATTTTCCTTTTGGTCTCTATCCCTAATAATAACTTTTCTATTTCTAAGCATTACCTATTTTCCTTTCCTTCTAGCTACCTCTACATTTTGAAGCTCCTTCC
The DNA here is from genome assembly GCA_034641835.2 of Pinus albicaulis. Classification (NCBI taxonomy): domain Eukaryota; kingdom Viridiplantae; phylum Streptophyta; class Pinopsida; order Pinales; family Pinaceae; genus Pinus; species Pinus albicaulis. The sequence goes on along the minus strand of CM076581.1, from coordinate 964,356,399 downwards.
TTAATTAAAAAAAAGAAAGTGAAAACTTATATAAAATTGAAGTTAATGTTGCTAGTTTCAAAATTTGATGTTTCTAGTTTCAAAACAAAATTTTAAAGTTAAAAGGTGGATGTTCAAATTTCTATTGGATTCACTATTCATATTCAATTTAAACTTTGAACTAAAAATTTATAATAATATCTATATTAAAAACTAGGAAAACAACATTTACTTATTAAAAAAAGTGAAAGTAATAGAAATTGATAGTTATATTTATATGAAAAGCAAAAAAATATTGTTAATGTAGTAGGAAATTAAAGATATTCAAAACCATCAACTTTTCTAATAAGGGTGGCTAACCATTTTTGTATAGGGCTTATCCTTGTAAAATCTAGATTTATGCTATCATCATGACCCATGTTTCAAACTACACATGAAAGTAAAACATACTCTGAAATAGAGCCAGAATAACTGCGTTAATTTCAAAAAGATATTACGATTGTAGAAATTTGAAAATTCGGATTACTAAAAAGAATCGTATGAAGATCAAAATTAAAACTAGTTGTCATATCCAAAATCATATCCATTTATTATGTTTTCGATGAATGTGAAAAGTAACAAAAATTACTAAATCATGCATCCATATCTTAATCTCAATGACATAAATCAGAGGTAAATTTTAGACTGGGGCAAACTAACAGAAATTACTAATTGATGCATAGATATCTCAATCTCAATGCCATAATACAGAGGTAAAATTTAGATTTCTCCCAAGAACATGAAAAACCTAGGCAGCATAAGGTACAAGTCTTACTACCACTAGGTTTCCTATTCAGACTATGAATCCAGTATTTTGTCAATTATTATATGCAAACTGTAACAGTCACTATCATAAAAATTAAAGAAATAAAAAAAAATTCTACATGGTTAAAACCATTATCTTACATACACACATGCACTTATAAATACCATTATAAAATTTGTTGCGGAATCAACATCAAACTTATACCAACACAACGTTTATCAATTGATTACCAATCTAATTGAATTTTCCATTTGATATGCATGAAACTTAGTTAGTTGGGTTTACTTATGGAATTTCTGGAAATACACATGGAAATCTGAACTATGTGTCGACCGTGTGCATTTTCTTTTATTGTTAATTCATAATATTATCCGGCCTCCTCGGTTGAGCTCCATATCAACTCTATCTAATATTTATGAGCCGATACTGGCATTAACTCTTAGCATACTATGGGGTGATTTATTTGTGATCCGGCGATTACCTTTTGCGCTGGCAATGATCTCCATCGTGTGTTAACATCTTGATCAACGGCTAAGGTTTGAGCGGGAGTGGCCTTGGATTCTCTGCCAAACCCTAACTCTGCTTGACTTATGGCTTGTAAGTTGTTCAAACTGTGATGGATTCTTTTGTTCTGGCTGAGGTTTTCACTCTGCTTACCCTTCGGCTCTGTTAGGAGCGCGAGTCATGGCCCTGTTATACTTACTTCTCGCCGATTTATGAGTTATGCTCTTCAGGTCTAGTGTTCATGTGTTGAACTTTTCCGCTTTGAGTCGGAAAGCTGACAGGAAGAAATTATGAGGTGCTGCTGGTTTTTATTAAGGTCTAAATTCTGCCTACTAGTAAGACTTAATTCAAATTTGTTGTCTTTCCCATTCTGCCTCTATGAATACTTAGTAATTTTGCGTGGTTCCTTGTTTTCTTGCATAATGATTTTTTTGTTTGAACTGTTTAAGTTCTCAAACTTCTTCTCTTGTAATGTATATTTTCTTTGACAGTCTTTAACTCTGTTGGTTGTTGCGCCTACGATGCTAGGTGGTGAGACTGCCCTTTGTCGAACGTGAAAGACTTTAGAGGCTTGACGTCCTGGATTCAGCCCTTCATGTGCAAGTATCTTCCAGGCTCATCAACGATACAATAGCCTTCTTTCTGTAACACTCATTATTTTATTTCTATTCGTGAAGATCGGGAGAAAATCTTGATAGAGTTCCTTCTTCTTTTGAATAGGAATTCCAGCTCAATGTATTTTATTTTCTTAGTTCTGTGTGAGAAAGAGTTCATTTTGTCGAACAGGATAGAGTTCCTATATTATAATGTTTTACCCTTTTAGGGCATTTACAGTAGGACATAACACTTTTCTATATGAGATCTCACATTCAATATAAGACCTGAGAATGAGTTTTAGGGTATTCTCCTTGTTTCTTTGTGTTTGCACTGTCTTGGAAACTCTTTTCTACAGCACGATGTTTTATTATTTCATATGTCTTTACTAGTGAAGCAACTGTTATTTACATATATATATGTATATATATATATATATATATATATATATATATATATATATATATATATATATATATATATATATATATATATATATAAATATTATATATATATATATATATATATATATATATATATAGATATATGTATATGTATGGTGCTCAGGCATATTAGGCACCAGCTTAACTCTTGAATGTATTACATTAAATGAAAATGTTAATTTTATTTTTTCATTTCTGGTTTGAGTACTGTCTGTTCTTTTAATGGTAAAAGTTCCCATGTTATAGTCATGAAAAATTTCTTTATATGTGGCTTATAATTAAATTCAAAAGGTCTTACCAGAGTTCTTGTTTTTATATAGATATATTTAAAGTTTCGCTCTTACCCTTGTTGGGGAAAAAACTTGTTCCCTTTATCTATTCTCTTAAATAGTTTTCCTTCTTATACTGTGGATTATGTTTAGCTTGGTGTCCGGACCGCCCAAAATCATAAGTCTATGTTAGGTCTGGTTTCTTTTGGCGGTTGAGGACAATGTACCTTGGATCTGAGTAAGCACTCGAACTAGGGTCAACAGTTTGACAACTCTGTTACCCTATTCAGGTTAATCTGCTTTTATCTAAGAATTACAGTTGCGTTTTCTGTAGAATGTTATGCCGTATCTGTTAAATTTATATATATTTATGCAAATATACAATTAACAAGAAAAAACATGGGTGAAAGTGTTGATTCAGTTATAATCCACTTCCTGCATTCTTTATATTCTATTTATTCGATATTGCTACCGTATCTTACTTGTGATTACAACTTTTATGTATAATCTAGTCTTCTGTCATCTTTTCTCAATATGAAACAAATAAATGATATTTTCAACTTGCTCTTTCTCTTGAGTTAATAATAGAGAAGAACTGAATATTAATAATGAATTGTTTTCTATTTTATCATAAAATCAGGAAAATAGTAGTATTACCTACAGATTTTATTTCTTGTCTTAACATTATTTTATATTTTCCAAACAAAATAGAATAGTAATTACACATTTGTGAAATTGTGAACAATCTTTCAATCCCAATATTAAATTACTCAGAAAGTAAAGTATTACTTATCTGTTAAGTGGAATTCAAGATGTGGTCCTCCCAACCATCAAGAGAGGCAATAACGTCATCTTCCTGCCCTCGAGCCCAAGTCTGGTGGTACAGGTTAACAGTGGATTAATTTTCTGCTGTGACCTCAAGACGCCCAGTCCAGTTAGTACCAGAAAATAATTTTCTCAAGGTTCTCTGAGTATCTTCCACTAGTCTCTACCAGCTCTGGAATTCCGTACTCTATACTTGTCTTCCCAACAGAACCCCTACTCCTCACCAGGTTCAATCTCTTATCCCCCATAGGAGTGGTAACTGTTTCCAACTGTCTCCAACCATTTCCAGTTCTTGCTACATTTACCATTCAACTTTTTTATTCATTTTTAATTCGGAAATTCCCTCAACTGATTTATTATTAATAATTAATTATTAGTCAAATAATTTTCCAGACAAAATAATAATTGAAGTCCTTTTCTTGACAAAGAAAAATAAAAAAGTAACTACTTAACACTAGTTATCTTTAATGACGTTGTCACAAATTTCGCCCTTGGAAGTAACACCGTCCTCGGTGTTTTACTCTAACTCAGTAAAGAGTTATGGACAACTTTCTTGCACAAATATTTTTTCCTCCCAAGTAGCTTCGTTCGGGCCAAAGTGCTTCCACTGCACTTTAACCTGGGTGACAACCCGCTTGCGGAGTACAATTTCCCTTCGTTCAAGCATGCATTGCGGTTCGACCAAGAACTCACCGTCCGGTTCTACTTGCAACCACAATGTTTTATGTCATTTTTTCATCATAACATATTTCTTTAAATTAGGATTCATATTTCTATCCTACCTGAATATTTTTCCAATGAATTATATGCTTCGCATCATGCACATAACGCTTCAACAAAGATACATGAAACACATTGTGTACTCTAATGTGATTGGGTAGAGCTAGTTGATAGGCTACAGGTCCTACCCTTTCCAAAATTTGGAAAGGGCCATAGAATCTAGGAGCCAACTTGGCACAAGAATTCCACCATAGAGTACTCCTTTTTGGTTTCATCCTTATGTACACATGGTCCCCAACTTCAAATTCCTGATAAGACCTCTTTTTATCGGCATAAATCTTTTGTCGATCTTGTGCAACTTTTAGATTTTTCCTTATTTTTCTTACCTCCAATTCCATCTCAACAAGCATCTCGGGTCCCAACATTAATTTTGTCTCGGGACTGCTCCAATTTATGGGTGTTCGGCACTGCCTACCATACAACACCTCAAAAGGGCTCATCTTCAAATAATCCTGATAATCGTTGTTGTAGGAAAATTCAACAAGATGTAAATAATCTTCCCATTTAGTTGGCTGCTGCATTACATACATGTGCAGCATGTCTTCCAACACCTTGTTTACTCATTCTATTTTCCTGTCGGTCTAGGGATGGTAGGCTGTACTAAACTTTATTTGATTTCCCAGTCCTGTAAACAATGTCTTCCAAAAGAGAGAAGTAAACTTAACATCTCGGTCTAAAATGACGGTCTTTGGAATTCCATGTAGTCTAAAAATTTCCTTCATAAATATGTCGGCTATCTGTACATTCTTGTATATAGACTGTACAGGTATAAAATGTGTATATTTACTCAATCTATCCACCACCACCATGATGGAATCATTTAATCTTTTTTTTCGGGGTAAGCCTATAATAAAGTCTAGGGATATGACCTCCCACTTCCATTCGGGTATTGGTATGGGTTGCAACAACCCTACGGGATGCTGATGTGCCACCTTCACCTGTTGGTATTCCAAACATTTACTTAAATACTCAGAAATGTTTTTACGCATGCCTGGCCAAAAGTATACCTTTCTTATAGCAGTCAAAATTTTTTGATATCCTAAGTGACCTGCATAATTGCTGCAATGGTACTCATCTAGTATTAACTCTTTTAGAGCCATGCGATTAGGCACAAAATTTTTTCCTCTGAAAGTTAAAATATGTTTTTCATTTATTACATAATCAAATATTCTTCCTTGCTTTCTGTCTCCTACCATTTGCTGCCATAAAAATTGGTATTCTGGATATTTTTTTGCCTCTTCTTTCACTTGTTCCAAGAATTTATTTTCTAGTTGATTATAATACATCTCAAAGTTACCATGTAATTTTCTGCTTAAAGCGTCAGCTACTCGGTTCTCCTTCCCTCTTATGTGTTGAATCTCCATTTCAAATTCACTTAAGAAGTCATTCCATCTTGCCTATCTTGAGTTCAAGTCTGCGTACTTGAAGTAACTAGTCAAGCTGCTATGATATGTTTTTATTACAAACTTTTTACCCAGCAAGTAGTGCCTCCACACCCTGAGGGCATGCACCACTGCTATTAGTTCTAGATCATATGTTGAATATATTTGTTCATGGTCTTTTAATTTCCTGGATTCGTATGCCACCACTTTGCCTTCTTGAGATAGAACTGCCCTCACACCCTCTTTACTTGTGTCAGTACATACTTCAAACTCTTTGCTTGGGTCAGCCACTCTTAACACGGGTGCAATAGTCAAACAGCTTTTCAAAGCTGTTCTAACATTCGATCACCCATTTGAAAACTTTTGCTTTCCTCTGCAAGGAAGTGATGGGGAAAGAAATTTTGGAGAAAACTTCGATAAACTTTTGGTAATACCCAGCTAATCCCATAAAGGATATTATCTCAGCTACATTCTGAGGTACTCGCCATTCCATTATTTTTTTGATCTTCTCTGGATCAACCGCAATTCCCTCTACTAAAATAACATGGCCTAAATATTGGATTTTTGTTTTAAAGAAATCACACTTGCTGAACTTAGCGTACAGCCGGTGTTTCCTTAGCATTTCCAGCACCACTTTCAAGTGCTCCTTATGTTCCTCTTGATTCTTAGAATAAATCAAAATATCATCTATAAAAATAAGCACAAAGTTATCCAAGAGTGGATGGAATATTCCATGCATTAACCTCATAAAGGTTGCTGGTGCATTTGTTAACCCAAAGGGTAACACCACAAACTCATAATGTCCATATCTGGTATGGAATGTTGTCCTGCAGATGTCTTCATCCTTGATTCGAATTTGGTGATACCCCGATCTTAGATCTATCTTGGAAAACACTGTTGCCCCTTTCACTTGATCAAATAGATCATCAATTCTTGGTAAAGGATATTTGTTTTTGATTGTTAGTTTGTTGAGTTTTCTATAATCCATGCACATTCGCATGGTCCCATCTTTCTTCTTTATGAATAATATTGGTGCTCCCCATGGGGACACACTTGGCTGAATGTAAGAATTATCCAATAGTTCTTGTAATTGCATTTTTAACTCTGTCAGTTTTGGTACACTCATTCGGTATGGAGCTCTTGACACCGGACAAGCTTCAGGTATTAACTCTATAGTAAAGTCAATGTCTCTCCTTTGCGGTAACCCAGGAATATTTTCGGGAAAAACATCCAGAAATTCCTACACCATAGGTATATTGTCTATTATAGGCAGTTTCTCCTTGGATTCAGCATACCCCACCTGAATAGCATACAACTGGCACCCTTTCCTTATACATTTATTTAGTTGAGAGGTTGTAATTGGACGTAACTGTAATGGCTTCTTGATTCCTTGTATCCTTTTATGTGTTCCATCTTGCAGTCTGTAATAAATAATCTTTTCCTTACAGTCCACTAAGGTCCAATGCTCTTCCTACCAATCCATGCCCAATAAGACATCATATGATCCTAATGGATAAATGTTCAAATCTACCTGTAACTGATTTTCCCAGATTTCCAGCTTATAGCTTGGAATCTTGGCAGTTATTTTTTGTTTTTCCCCATTGGCTAGCTGTACTAGCCACGAAATTTTAAATTTATGTTCCTTCAATTTACATAGTTCCACTATATTGGGACTAACATAGCTCAAACTTGCACCTCGATCTACCAAAATAGAAACAAGTTGAGTTAGTATTTTACCTTCCAACTCAATCATCATTGGTTGAAAATCTTCCTGTCGATCTTCTAATGCTACGTTGATACGAGGGATGTTTTGCGCCACATCACCCACCGTAGAAGCGTCTTGCAAATTTTCAATTGCATCACTCCTTGCTCGTTGCGGGCAATTTTTGTAGTAGTGTGCTTCACCACATCCCCAACACTGTAAGCGTGGCTTAGTCACCTACCCTTGTTCTGGCTTACTGGATGCCTCCGTAGGATTTTCCTCTGTTGGCCATCTAGTTCTCTGGTGATTTCTGCTAAACTATTTACTGGCGGGGTTACGTGCAAAATTTTTGAAATTACTGTTTTTGGCGTTTTTAAAGTTTGTGTTATTTTTCTGTCCTCTCTTTGGTGGCCAATTTCTGGCAGTCTCTCCTTTCACCTTGGACTACTGGTAACACATCTGTGCTTTAAGAATGGCTTCGTCCATGGTTCGGGGCTTTACGAATTCTATTTTCTCCTTCATATAGGTTGGTAGGATGCTCAAAAACCTCTGCACCTTATCCTTTTCTTCTCGCAGATAGGGTACATATCATAACAAGGAGGTGAACTAGGTGATATATTCATCCATAGACATCTGTCCCATCTTTAAATCATGAAATTATTTGGCTTTCTCATCATAAAATTGTTCTGTCAAATACTTGTCCTTGAAGTATTACTGGAACAACTCCCAAGTGACATCTTTTTCTTCTATGCTATGAATGTTCTTCACCTCTTCCCACCACAACGTGGATTTCTCTCTCAGCTAATATATAGCTAGCCTAGGCTTCAGGTTACTACTGTATTCTTACACTTGAAAGTACTTATTCATGTTTATTAGCTATGCTTCAGCTACTTCTTCCACTTCACCATCATACGTTGGTTGTTTTATCTTTCGAAACTCCCCTTGGAGTTCCACTTTCTGGTTTTAAATTCTTGTTGATCTGATATATTGCCAGATTCTTCTTCGTTATAATTTTTTCTCTTGCTTCTCTGTGATGGACTTCCTTCCACTCTATCCACGATGTTAATTCTTTTTTTTTGTTCATCATCTCTGTCAGCACTGGGATGTGTTGCCTCCTGATTTTGTTTGTCTAACAGGATTTTTAATATCATTTCTTGGTCTTGTAATAATCATTCTTTGTCCTTTCAGGCTCGCACCATTTCCACCTGCAATTGTTGAACAGTGTTCAATAGGAAACGAGTTTGGTGTTGTTGCTCTTCCAATAATCTGTTGGTTTGTTGATGTTGTTCCACACTTAACTGTACCCACATTTATAGGTTTATCACAGTTTGTGCTTGGGGTTCCTCGGTGTCTTGGAGTGATGGAAGCGTTGCACCCCTCCTCATTATGTTAACTACAATATTGACCCTCTCTTTCTCTCTTTGTGCATCAATACATACATAGTTTACCCATTAGTGGATCCCCTAAGGTTCCAGTGTATAACTTGGCTTTGATACCACTTGTAACAGTCACTATCATAAACATTAAAGAAATAAAAAAAATTTCTACATGGTTAAAACCATTATCTTAGATACACACATGCACTTATAAATACCATTATAAAATTTGCTGCATAATCAACGTTATACGTATACCAACACAACATTTATCAATTGATTACCAATATAATTGAATTTTCCATTCGATATGTGTGAAACTTAAGTTAGTTGGGTTTACTTATGGAAAATTTGGAAATAAACATGAAAATCTGATCTACGTGTCGACCGTGTGCATTTTCTTTTATTGTTAATTCATAATATTATCTGGCCTCCTCGGTTGAGCTCCCTGTCAACTCTGTCTAATATTTATGAGCCGGCACTGGCATTAACTCTTAGCGTACTACGGGATGATTTCTTCGTGATCCAGAAATTACCTTTTTTGCTGGCAATGATCTCTGTCGTGTGTTAACATCTTGATCAATGGCTGAGGTTTGGGCGGGAGTGGCCTTGGATTCTCTGCCAAACCCTAACTCAACTTGACTTATGGCTTGTAAGTTGTTCGAACTTTGATGGATTCTTTTATTCTAGCTGAGGGTTTCGCTCTGCTTACCCTTCGGCTCTGTTAGGAGCGCAATTCATGGCCCTATTATACGTACTTCTCGCCGATTTTTGAGTTATGCTCTTCCAGTCTGATGTTCATGTGTTGAAATTTTCCGCTTTCAGTCGGAAAGCTGACAGGCAGAAATTATGAGTTGCTGCTAGTTTTTACAGAGGTCCGAATTCTGCCTACTAGTAAGACTTAATTCAATTTTGTTGTCTTTCCCATTCTGCCTGTACGAATACTTAGTAATTCTATGTGGTTTCTTGTTTTCTGGCATAATGATTTTTTTGTTTGAACTGTTTAAGTTCTCAGACTTCTTCTCTTGCAATGTATATTTTCTTTGATAGTCTTTAACTCTGCTGGTTGTTGCGCCTCCAACACTAGGTGGTGAGACTGCCCTCTGCCGAACGTGAAAGGCTTTAGAGGCTCGACATCCTGGATTCAGCCCTTCATGTGCAAGTCTCTTCCAGGCTCTTCAACCGTACAATAGCCTTTTCTCTTTAACACTTGTTCTTTTATTTCTATTTGTGAATATCAGGAGAAAATCTTGATAAAGTTCCTTCTTCTTTTCAACAGGAATTCCAGCTCGATGTATTTTATTTTCTTAGGTCTGTGTGAGAAAGAGTTCATTTTGTCGAACATGACAGAGTTCCTATATTTATAATGTTTTACCCTTTTAGGGCATTTACAGTAGGACATAATACTTTTATATATGAGATCTCACATTCAATATAAGACCGGAGAATGAGTTTTTGGGTATTCTCCTTATTTCTTTGCGTTTGCACTGTCCTGGAAACTCTTTACTACAACACGATGTTTTACTATTTCATATGCCTTTACTGGTGAAGCAACTATTGTTTAAATATATATATATATATATATATATATATATATATATATATATATATATATATATATATATATATGTATGGTGATCAGGCCTATTAGGAACCAACTTAACTCTTGAATGTATTACATTAAATCAAAATGTTAATTTTCCTTTTTTGTTTCTGGTTTGAGTACTGTCTGTTCTTTTAATGGTAAAAGTTCTCGTGTTATACTCACAAAAACTTTCTTTATATGCGGCTTATAATTAATTTCAAAAGGTCTTATGAGAGGTCTTGTTTTTATATAGATATATTTAAAGATTCGCTCTTATACTGGAGAAAAGACTTGTTCCCATTATGTATTGTCTTAAATAGTTTTCCTTCTTATACTATGGATTATTTTTAGCTTGGTGTCCAGACTGCCAAACTCATAAGTTCGTGTTAGGTCTAGGTTCTTTTGGTGGTTGAGGACAACGTACCTTGGATCTGAGTAAGCACTCAGAACTAGGGTCAACAGTCAGACAACTCCATTATCCTATTCAGGTTAATCTGCTTTTATCTAAGAATTACAGTTGCGTTTTCTGTAGAATGTTATGGCGTATCTATTAAATTTATATATATTTATGTAAATATACAATTAACAAGAAAAAACATGGGTGAATGTGTTGATTCAATTATAATCCACTTCCTGCATTCTTTATATTCTATTTCTTCGATATTTCTATCGTATCTTACTTGTGATTACAACTGTTATGTATAATCCGGTCTTCTGTCATCTTTTCTCAATATGAAATGAATAAATGATATTTTCAACTTGCTCTGTCTCTTGAGTTAATAATACAGAAGAACTGAATATTAGTAATGAATTGTTTTCTGTTGTATCATAAAATAAGGAAAAGTGTAGTATTATCTACATATTTTATTTCCTATCTTAACATTATTTTATATTTTCCAAACAAAACAGAACAGTAATTACACATTCGTAAAATTGTGAACAATCTTTCAATCCCAATATTAAATTACTCAGAAAGAATAGTATTACTTATATGTTAAGTGGAATTCAAGGTGTGGTCCTCCCAACCATTAGGAGAGGCAATAACATCGTCTTCCTGCACCTAAGCCCAATTTTGGTGGTACAGGTTAACGGTGGATTATTTTTCTGCTATGACCTCAGGACGTCCAATCCAGTCAGTACCAGAAAATAATTTGCTCAAGTTTCTTTGAGTATCTTCCACTAGTCTCTACCACCTATGGAATTCCGTACTCTATCATTGTCTTCCCAACAGAAGCCCTACTCCTCACCTGGTTCAATCTCTTATCCCCCAGAGGAGTGGTAACTATTTCCAACTGTCTCCAACTATTTCCAGTTCTTGGCACATTTACCATTCAGCTTTTTTTTCATTTTTAATTAGGAAATTACCTCAACTTATTTATTATTAATAAATAATTATTAGTCAAATAATTTTCCAGACAAAATAATAATTGAAGTCCTTTTCTTGACAAAGAAAAATAAAAAAATAAATGTCTTGTAACTAGTTAACACTAGTTATCTTTAATGACGTTGTCACACAAACCCATATGAGCTTTTTCTTCAACTCCTTTATGCCATAAGGCCACAAAGATTAGGTTGGTAGATATATATGTATCCAATATTTTGTCAATTATTAAATGCAAACCCATATCGACTTTCTTCCTGAATGACTTTATGCCATGCAAGGCCACAGATTATATTTGTCGATCTATATAACAAGCGTGCAAAGAAGAAAGCATGGTATTAAAGGGATAACATAACCATTAAGTTATTAATTAATATATATATAAAACCACATGCTCGTAATGTATTTGAGCCTAAAACATAAAATTACATACCATAGTTAAAGTTTCCCTACATACTTTCTCGTTCCACGACATACCAATACCACGCTACAGTATATTAATCACTTAATTATTTAGGCAAACCCTGTTAGAAATTAATGGAGATTAGGTATTTTGTTACATAGCTTTGATTCCATGTCAAGAGTTGCAGATGGAAGACATGAATAGGCAAACAACACAGGAGCTCACAGGTGCAGATCACCAGGAGCTCTACAAGCAAATGCACCCGCTTAGGTTTCTCATTAAACTCCAATATTAAATAGATACATTTGGTTAGGGATAGTAGAACAGATTCCTAAATGATAGGAACTAAATGTCTAAATAGAAAACCAAATCAAAACTACGTAACAAAATATCCCTTTCTCCATTAAGGGGGAATGTTAGAAATTAATGGAGATTAGGTATTTTGTTACGTAGCTTTGATACCATGTCAAGAGTTGCACATGGAAGACATCAATAGGAAAACAACACAGGAGCTCACAGGTGCAGATCACCAGGAGCTCCTACAAGAAAATGCACTCGCTTAGGTTTCTCATTAAACTCCAATATTAAATAGATACATTTGGTTAGGGATAGTAGAACAGATTCCTGAATTATAGGAACTGAATGTCTAAATAGAAAACGAAATCAAAACTACCTAATAAAATACCTAATCTCCATTAATTTCTAACAAACACCCCCACCCACACACACACACACACACATATATATATATATCAACGAGCATATTGTAGCTTATACATACATACTATGAATTTGAGTAATGGAGTTTACTTATTTAGTAGATTTCGTTTTGATATAAGTCATTACCACTGTCATTGCTGATGGCAAAAAATTCATATCTCTCTTCAGTCTTCAATTCCTCAAAATGTTCTTCAGTCTTCAAATTTTTGAACTTCTCTTCTTTGGGAGATCGTTTAATGGTGTTTGCAACAAAAATACTATTTTGGTTTCCTTTCTTGAGGGTTTCCTTTCTTTCTTTTCTTGAGGATATCCTTGACGAGTTTAAAGTACTTAAGTTGGTTCTTTTGAGTGTAGGAAATTAGGTTTGGTTCTATTCACGATGTTCTTTTTTTATTTTCAACAGTGAAAACAATGCATCATGTGACCGATAATTTCATATTTGATTTGAGTTGAAAGTACTTAGGTAGGTTCTCTATTTTGCATATAGGCAGTTTGGTTAGTACTATTAGCGTGATGGGCTTTTTAAAATTTTCAATCGCATGATGTCATCAATAGTTTAAGGAGTGAGGTTGATTTGGTTTGCTTTTTTGGTAGTGGGGTGGGGGTGGAAATCCCATCTAGTAAGAGACAATCACAAATGCAGTGTTTTTACTTAATCAATGTATTTAAATATATATATATTTTTCTTTATGATGTAGTGTTTTTATTTAATCAATGTATTTAAATATATTTTTGCAATTAATTATAGTTTAAATTTAAGAAATTGATATTTTATACATAAAATAATTAATAAAAATTAATATAATTTATAAATAAATAGTTTAATGTTTAATATAGTAGAAATTTTTTCGGTAATAATGACCACGTTCTTTTGCATGTGATTATTACCGAAAGAATTTCTACTATTTTATATTATGGATCACAGAAACTTAGATTCCAAAAAAAAAAAGTTTAATGTTTATTTTTAAGTGAATAGCTTATAGTGAGCGATTGTGGGGAAAATTTCACAATTAAGTGTGTTTTATCGAGAGAAATGTGTTTGATCGAGAGGATGGGTGACCTCTAGGGAAGTCCTCGTTAGTGTGGAAATGATGATTGATGTTATGTGATTCATTTCACTAGTTTCAATCCCACTTCTTTATCCATGTGAGCATCATCAGATCCAATGAAGGCTAGATGGACTCTTCAAAAATCATGAGAAATTAGGGAGTTACCATTACTCATGGAAATAGTCATAGTTGAATGACTTATTTGTCATTACCCATGGAAATAGTCATAGTTGAATGACTTACTTATCACGAAACCACTCAATACTTATTATTAATATTTTTAGATGACAAATTAATTTTATATCATTTTTTTAAAGAAATAATGATTTTATTTTTTTGTTAATTAGCAAGTGCATGAGATTCAAAATTCAAATTCTTGTAGGTCAAACCACAAAAAAAAAATGATTTTTTTTTTCTAAGATGAACACTTCTATGGAAAAGCAATTTCTAAGAGAAATTTCAATCCTTATAAGTCCACACAAAAAAATTAATTAATTAAAATAAATAAATAAATAAATAGCATTCATTCCACCCTTATTTTATAAACATTGTACGCCGTAGCAGCCAATGATGGTTGTCCTCACTACTGGTTGACAACTGAGTTATGATAGGTTTTCCATCTGTTGAAAAAAAAAAAAAACATTGTACGCCGCAAACCAATGTGATGAGGTTCGCGCACAAGTACGAGTCAAAACCCGAAGCTTACTGCTACACATTAGCCCGAAATAATAAAAAACACTTATTCGAACTATCAATTCCAATAGTTGGCTTAAGGCTCCAAATTTTATGTTGTGAGATGATAATTATTCGCAGCAGAAACCAGAAGTGTTAAAAAAATAATGCATTAAAAATAAAAGTGAAGTGAGCTCATGGATATAGGATGAAACTAAAATTAAATTAAAATAATAAATAGAATAATGCATTAAAATAAAAGTGAGCCATGGATATAGGATAAAACTAAAATAAAATTAAAATAATAAGAAGAGTAACAGGCAAGGAATTTCAAAACAATATAAATTGAATTTTTAATTAATTTAAATATTTATTATTTTCATTTTAATAAAAATTAAAATTTTAATAATTTTCTACTTATATTTAACAATTAATTTTATTAACCAATTTACTAATCAAATTTATGATTTTTTCTAATATGAAGAATAACAAAGAAGGAATTTCAAAATAATATAAATTAAATTTTTAATTAATTTAAATATTTATTATTTATATTTTAATAAAAATAAAAATTTTAATAATTTTCTACTTATATTTAATAATTATTTTTATTAACCAGTTTACGAATCAAATTTATGATATTTATTTATCAAATTTCATCATAAATTGCTGATGATGATGATGGTGGTTAACGTCCACTGAGACCAATCTTTGTTCAATCGGACATATTTGAACAAGCCATGTTAAATATAAAGGATAAACATATGTTGTAAGATTGTGATTTTTAGGGTGAGAGGCATATTCTCAGCTGGTTGTATAAATCTGTTAATATAGATAAAATATGTACACAGAATTGAAAGAAGGAGTTGTAGCTCTCAGGTGTGGCCTGCACCTGGAGACTACACTCAGAACAGAGAGAGAACTCTCATACACTCTACATTCATGAATGAAAGATTACATCATTAAGTACAATACTAGAAGTTAGGAAGTTGCAACCAAACCCCTAATCTCTAGGAACTAATCCTAAACTAAGGAGATACGTTACAACTTATGTAACCTTTTCTCCATTAATATAAAAATAATATAATTATTTTCAACTCCCCCCCTTAATGGAGAAAGGATTGTCTTGAACTCCTAGCATCCTTCTAAACAATTCAAACTTCACACGTGCAAGAGTCTTTGTAAAAATATCAGCCACATTGTCACAAGTTTTACAATATTCAACAATAATCTCTTTTGACTGTAGTTTCTCTCTGACAAAATGGAACTGAGTGTCTATATGTTTGGTATTTTTATGGAACACTGGATTGTATGCCAATTTAATAGTGCTCTGGTTGTCGCTTTTGATGGAAGTGGAATTCTTCTGTTCTTCTCCTGCATCATTAAGAAGCCTTCTCAACCAGATTGCTTCACATGTCGCTGCACACAATGCTTGATACTCAGCTTCACATGAAGATAGTGCTACAGTACTCTGCTTCTTGCTGCTCCATGCTATGATCCCGGAACCTATGCTAAATGAGTAACATGTGATAGACCTTCGATCATCCAGGTTCCCTGCCCAGTCTGAATCTGAAAAACCTGCTAGAATAACATCAGAAGTGTCAGTGTATAAGATGCCATAATTAACAGTACCACAAAGATACCTCAACATGCTTTTTGCTGCTACCCAGTGACTCTCAAGCGGTTTTGACATGAATTGGCTTAACACACTAACAGAGTATGCCAAGTCAGGTCTGGTTGTTGTAAGATATATCAAGCTGCCAACCAGCTGTCTGTACACCGTGGCATCAACCTCCTTAGTGCCATCATCACTGCATAACTTCAAGTTCTGCTGCAAAGGTGTCGCTGCTGATCTACACTGATCCATACCAAAATTTTCTAACAGATTTCTGGCATACTTCCCTTGGGTAAGAAAAGTTTGCCCAGTATCTCTCCATACTTCTAATCCTAGACAGTAATGGAGGCTTTTGAGATCCTTCATTTCAAAAACTTGTGCCATAAGCCTTTTGATTCCTCTGATTAAATCATCTGCATCTCCTGTTATAATCATGTCATCTACATATAAAGAGATCAGAATAATCTGCCCCTGCTTATTATACTTGGTATACAAATTTGGGTCATTTAAACTTCTATGAAAGCCATACTCTAAAAAGAAAGAATCAACCTTTTCATACCAAGACCTGGGAGCTTGCTTTAAACCATATAAAGCCTTTTTCAATCTGCAAACAAGATGTTCCCGCCCCTACTTCACAAACCCTTCTGGCTGTACTAAATAAATTTCCTCTTTTAAGTCACCATTTAAAAATGAAGATTTGACATCAAGCTGGTGTAGCTTCCAATTATATTTAGTAGCTAAAGAAATAAGCATTCTGATTGTATTTAGCTTTGCTACAGGTGCAAAGGTATCATCAAAGTCTATACCTTCCTGCTGTGAGTACCCTTTTGCAACCAGCCTAGCTTTCAATTTTTCAATACTTCCGTCTACATTCATTTTTGGTTTAAACAACCATTTGCATCCTATGGGTGTTTTATTCTTAGGCAGTTCAACTAAGTCCCAAGTGTTATTTCTAAGAATAGATTCTATCTCTTCATTCATTGCAGCCCTCCACTCCTTAAATTGACTAGCTTCTTTGTAATTAGTGGGCTCTACAATGTTCAAAACATTTGACATCAAAGCATAGTCTTTCAATTTTAATGGTATTTGAGTCTTCCTACCTGATCTCCTTGGTAGGGGACTTACCTCAAATTTGTTTTCTTCAACTCTAATTGGGCTTGCATTATCACCTTCTTGCTGTTCTTCTTCTTGTTTCTGCTCCAGCTCTCTTTCATCCTCACTGCTTTCATCTATCACCAATGGAATGTGCCAATTATCACCAATGTCATCTTTCCTTTCCTGTACCTGTTCATGAAATACTACATCCCTGCTTGCAAATATCTTACGAGACTCAGGATTGAACAATTTATAAGCTTTAAATTATGTGCCATAACCAACAAAGATGCATTTAACAGCTTTAGGGTCTAATTTCTTCCTATCATATTTGGGTATATGGGCAAATTCTTTTGACCCAAAGACTCTTAGATGGTTTACTGCTGGTTTAAATCCATATAGAGCTTCAAAAGGAGTTTTGAAGCCAAGATATCTGGTAGGACTTCGTTCTTCAAATATACAGCAGTGTTAATAGCCTCTACCCAAAAACTATTAGAAAGACCCTTACCTTGTAACATGCTCCTTGCGCACTCCACTAAGGTTATGTTCTTGCGTTCTGCAACTCCATTCTGCTGTGGTGTGTGTGGCACTGTAAACTGCTGAACAATCCCGTGAGATTTGTAGAATTTCATGAATTCCCCTAGCTTATATTCTCCCCCTTGATCAGATCGGAGAATTTTTATACTCTTACCAAACTGTTTTTCCACCAAGGTTTTAAATTCTATAAAGCACTGGAAAGTCTAACTTTTCTTACTTAAAAAATAAACCCATGAATATCTAGTGCAGTCATCAGTAAATAACAGAAAATAATATGCTCCACCTAGCGACCTTGTCTGCATAGGTCCGCATATATCAGTGTGCACTAGTTCTAAAATATCTGTTTCCTTCCTCCTATCGTGCACAGGAAACTGTTCTCTATGCATCTTACCTAAGGCACAACCATCACAATTTAACTGAGTATTACAAAAGATAGGGAGTCCCTCAACCATACCTTTCCTCTGCAATAACATGAGGTCCTGTAAATTCAAATGTCCGAACCTCTGATGCCAGAGTTGTTCGGCTGTCGATCCACGTGCAACCATGGCTCGCTTTGGTATACTTTTCACATCCAACCTGTATAGGCTTCCAACGCGCACGCCTGTTGCAACAATTTCTCTCCTGCAATCCTTTACCACACAGTGAGTCTTGAAGAACTCGACTTACATATCTTGATCAGTTATCATGGATACAGATATGAGATTTTTCTTAATTCCGGGTACATATAAGACATTTTTAAGATGACTGATTTTTCCATTTGGTAACTTAACTGGAATAACCCCATAACCTTTAATCTCGTATCCACTATCATCTCCTAAATAGATTTTCGATCCATATGTACTTTCTTCAAGACTTTCAAAAAATTCCTTTTTACCTGTCATGTGGGAGGATGCTCCGGAATCGACATACCAAATATCGCCCTCATTGGATGCTGAAAGGGCACAGTCGACTGTGATCAGTCGAAATTCATGGCTGAAATCTTTATTTTCTTCAACATCTTCTTCTTCGACAAAGTATCCTCTGTGCTTTGCAGTTGCCAGTTTTCTCCTTGCATCATCTGCCTGCTTCTTAAGACATCCATTTTGTATATGACCCTTCTTTCCACAGTAATAACATCTTCTTATAGGATTATTTACAAGCATACCTTTATATGGACTCTTCTGCGATGTACCTCCTCTCTGCTGCAGTTGCGACTGTGATTGCTGCTGTGGCTGCTTCCCTCTGAAAGGTCGTCGTTTCGCCATCAGCGCAAGATCATCGTTCTGGGGGTTCAAGTTATTTCACTGCTCCTCTTCTTGCAGCAAGATGCCTGTCATATCTTCAAATGTAGGCACTTTCTCCCTTGCCGCCAATCCAGTGATGAACATTTGAAATTCATCTCGCATCCCGTTCATTGTGATTGTGACAAGATCAGAGTCAGCCACCTTCTCTCCGATGGCCCCTAATCCGTCTTTCACATCTTTGATTCGCGTAATGAATGCAGCAGTAGTCTCACTTCCGTCCATCCTCATTGAAAATAACTTGCTTTTAAGTGCCATAATTCGACTTGTATTCTGGATCTGATACAGGTTTTTGATGGTCGTCCAGATCTCTGCGGATGTTTTACATTCTCTGATATGTGGGATAATGTTGTCCTTGACGGACATCTTCAGCAATACTTTCGCCTTGTTCTCTCGTTTATCCCATTCTTGCTCCTGTGTCCCTGTGTTTGAATTCGACCTCTGCTCATCACCTGTGACTATGGACCATGCATTCGCACCCTCAAGCAAGGTCTGGATCTTAAACTTCCAGTTCGTGAAGTTAGATCCATCGAGTTTGCCAGACTCGTGGATATAAGATTCCATCGTATTACTCATTTTGATCAGATCTACAAAATGAATCTACTCAACAGTAAAAAAAAATCGATACCTGTCAAATCTTGTCACCCGATCTGCCACTTTTCTGCCACTTCTCTGCTAGATCTTCTGTTCCACCCACTGACAGATCTGCAAAATCAATCCCGCTCCGATGAGCAAATCCTTTGTTTTCCAATACAGCCAAAAAATCGATCTGATCAAAACTGATCCGATCTGCCTCTCCCGGATAGATCCATAACTTGTTCGATCTGCTCCTCCTCAAATCGTCAAACGAAGATGAGGCTTCCTACGGATCCCCTTGAAGGTGAGTCGGCGCTCTCCCGAACGAAAAACCCGCGCCAGGATGAAATCGGTGTAAGTAAAAGACACTTGGCGCGATTTTCCCATGTGACTCCGCGCCAATGGCGCGATGGCGTGATTAACAGCTGAACAGACACGGCAGTTGCGCTTCCTGGCGCTACTGTCAGCGCGAAAAACGCGCCAACCCCCTTCTACTCAGAAAAATTAAAAAATCATCTGAGTCCGAGCCAGGTGTTCTGCAGTCCACCTGCTCAATCGAGCACAAAGCTCTCGTGTACACGCGGCCACAAAGGCACTTTTAGCCACGAAGGCGATTCTGCCACAAAGGCAAACTGGCCACAATAGGCACTCCAGCCACAAAGGCGATAAAAAAAAAAATCAGGCTCACCCAAACTGAGCTCTGATACCAAGATAAAATATGTACACAGAATTAAAAGAAGGAGTTGTAGCTCTCAGGTGTGGCCTGCACCTGGAGAATACACTCAGAACAGAGAGAGAACTCTCATACACTCTACATTCATGAATGAAAGATTACATCATTAAGTACAATACTAGAAGTTAGGAAGTTGCAACCAAACCCCTAATCTCTAGGAACTAATCCTAAACTAAGGAGATACGTTACAACTTATGTAACCTTTTCTCCATTAATATAAAAATAATATAATTATTTTCAACTAATATTGGTTAATTTTTAAAAGTCACTGTCTAAGTTTGTCTTTGCCTCCAATTTTCATGGGTTATATTATTAAATATCTTGTTCAAAAGTCCAGATACTCTCGCCACATGAAATCTAAGCCTAAACCTTTGCCTCGCTGCTACTATTAACTATGCGTCTTATGCTTTCATTTCTTGAATAATTTTGTACGCAAACTTACTAGAGCTGTGCTGAAGAAAAAGAGTGCATAATTGAGAAAGATGCCTTCTCATTTCATTGGAATATGATTTTTTCCCGTAACTAAAGGAACGAAATCTTTTCTTTTCCGTGGGGAGCTATATAGAGAGCCCTTCCTAGGTTTGCTTCTATTCACCTGATGCCCCCTTTTGCTTTCAGTTGTGAGAACAATGCATCATGTCACCGATAATTTCATATTTGATTTGAGTTAAAGTACTTAGCTTGGTTCTCTATTTTGAGTCTAGGTACTTCGTTGGTTTTAGCCTGCTTAATTTTCAATCATCAATACAATACATGATGTCATCAATATAGTGTTTGGTTGGATGGTTGGATTATGTTTTTGGAGTTGTTTTCAGTGTGTTTTTTTGGACTTTTTCCTGTTAGAATTTTAGTGAAAAAATTGAAGTGAAATCTTGATTTGTGTTATTTAGACTGTTTTTTTCTTTTCTTTTTGTTTTTGTATATATGGATTCAACACCCTCAAAAACTCCTAGGCACTTGGATTGTTCAGGGCTTACCCATCAAACTTATGATTTTAATAAATTCCTCCCAGATTTTAGAAAAATTAGACGAGAAAAAAACCTAAAACACTTCCAAAAAGTAGCATTAAAGACAACTAGTCTGCTTTTTTTATTGTTTTTTTTTTATCTTTTATTTTTTTAGTTCATGGGAATGCCAACATACGATGTTGTTATTTATCACACATGGAATGATGACAACATTTAAATATATTTTTGCATAATTATAATTAAATTATGAAAGTGATATACAATATTTAAAACAATTAATAAAAAAATAATATAATTTATAAATAAATGTTTGATGTTATAGTTTTAAGTGAACTAATATAGTCATGTATCAATATTAATATCAATATTACTTAATTTATATTGAAATATTTTATGTATAGGTTACATTGAAAGATTTCATATGATTATTAATATTTTTTAAATGATGTAAATTAATTTTATATTAATTTTTTTTTGAGAATACTGAATTTTTTAATGTCTGTTTGAACTTCTGGAATCTTGTGTTAGATAGGAACAAGCTAAGTATCAGATAGGAAGAGTGCAAAGAGTGAAAGAATATACAAGAGAGAATTTAGCCATTGAATAGATGGACGTCAAAATTAGTTGTTGGGGAGAAATGATTAGAATAATAAATTAAATTATTGAAGAATACCTATTAAAATAGTTCAATGGATTGAATTTTTAATTAATATGGAATTAGTCATTATAGATATTCTTATAAAACTATTAAAAATTAAATTGGTAAGATTAAAATGAATGAGCCAACTAGATCAATTATAATTTGAAATTGGATTAAGTCAAATTAGAGATTTGATTTTTTTTTGAATATTAAATTAGAATTTGATTTATTTAAAATTAAAAATTATATTAAAATGAAGAAAAAACAAAATTCAAATTTGGATTAAATAATGAAATAAAATTGTAATTGGATAATCGGGTAGATAGAATGAAATATAAGAGAGGGATCTAAGGTAGAGAATGATAATGAAGAAGGGTGACTGTATAGAAATAATCAGAAAATATGGGGGGAGAGAGAGATTAATCAAAATGGACGAAAGGAGGGGAATAAGGGGGGAAAGATAAAGAATGGTTAGGAAGGGCTAGAATCGGTATTAGAGGGAGGGCAACTGTGGATAGTGGGTTTCCAGGAACTACTAAGATGATACCCATCCTAGCTGTGGAAGTTACTGGGATGTTTTTCAATTTCAAAGTTCAAATCTATGTGGGTCAAACGAATAAGAAAAATGATTTTCTTTTCTTTTTAATTCAGGAATTTAGATATTTTATTATGATTAACAATAAAATTGAACATCCCGGATGTGGGTGTTTAATGCTTGTACCATGGAGACAAGCTTCTAGGTTGGCAAGTGGCATGGCCATAAGGCCACCCACAGGCCCCAACGGCGAGCATTAAATTGATCTAGCCGTCATCCCACTTACCATTTAATTCTATGTAGAGGTCGAGGTTGTTGCCATCGTTTCAAAATGGAGACCCAGAACCGTTTTCCTCCTCCGCCTGGTTGTGTTTCTCATCTACCTGGATGCCTGCCCCCCCTGTCTCAACCTCTGAGAAGCTACTGCCCCCCTAGAGTCATGGAGCCGAGCTCCCACACGCCAACAAGGAGATGCTGTAGCCTTCTCTGTTATATAGAGATTCTCCCTGGACACCACTATTCGCAGAGCATCCTCTATCTTTTTAATTCCTCCCCTGTGAATTTCTTCACCTCCATGACTGTGCCTTTGGCTTTGTGGCGCCACCACCCTGCTTCTTCTTCAATCTAGAGCACCGACCACCCTCACTGCGCCACCATGCCTTGCCTTCGGCATCGCATGCGTTGCAGGCATGGCAGCAACAGAGGTTAGACCGCTCACTCGTCTCCCTCTTACCATTTTGACAGCTTGCCTTCCTCCCTGGAGAACTTCCATGGCCGCTATCCTGCAACCCGCAGTGGGTGTGGTCGCTTCGCTAGTCGATCCCGTTCTTCTGCTCAGCCCTCCGATGTCGCGACCAATCCACCGCCTCTGCCCCACCTAGACTCCATAGCCTCTCCGCAGTCCACCAACTTGGCTCAATTCCATTTCCACTGCTCCATGGACCACCCCCGTGTCATCGCCACCATTACCGTTTCCTTCAAGGAGGAGTCTGCCGAGGTTCCTAGCTTCCGGCTGCCAAAATGCTGAAAATCCCCCACCGTGATGTCTCTTCTGCAGATGTTAAGGGTGACCCTCGTTCTGGCTGCCACAGTACACGCTCTGATAGTGGCAGCAGCTCTGGAAGCAACAGGGATGATAGGAAGCATGGCAAACAGGCTCCGGGAAAAGCTAGCGAGACCAAGGAGCCCCAGCATGCAGCAAACGCCACCCAAGACATGCATGCCAACGACAACGATGAATATAGGTGTCTCATTATAGAAGAGACTCCTCCTACTCCTCATGACACCTAGGCTCTTAGGTTATTTCTGGTTTATCGTTTTTGGTCCTAAGGTCCTTGGTCACAAGGTTTTGTTAATTTCTGGTATTAATGTCCGGCACAATATGAAAAAAATTATCTGTTTTATTTGTATAACGTTGGTTTCCTCTCATGGGGCAACGAATCATACTCTTATTAGATTGGTTTCCCCTGCGTGGGCAGTCCCAGTTTTGCTGTTTTTTGCGAATTATGCCTTTGAATTAGGCTAGAGCTGCAAAGGCCTGTGCCTCCATGTACACTATGTTACACTAATAGAAATTAATCTTAGAAAAAAAAATAAAAAAAATTGAACACTAAAGGAATTACACATATCTTTCATAATAAACATAATACTATGTTAAGTGATGATTTTGTAGATATAAAAATTAAACAACTAAATGAAATTAATAATTAAACAATTACAAGATAGAAAATGATAACATATATATATATATATATATATATATATATATATATATGTATATATATATATATATTATAAAATTATTTATTTATACTTTGTAATAACCTAAAAAATAAAATGAATAAATAAATACATGCTAATTCTATTTTTTTATAAAAATATAGAAATTTCAAATTAAAATTTTAGAAAATAGATTAATATGAAAAGGAAAAAAATTAGTTTATATTAGTGTTCCATTATTATTTTTTAATTTCATATATATATATATATATATATATATATATATATATATATATATATATATATATCCGAATTTTCCATCAAGTAATAAGGTTTTATGGCAATATCATGATAATAAGTTCTTAATTTTAAGGTCAAAATATGATTAATTTTCTTTTCTATTTAATAAGATCATGTTATTCATTTAAATATTTTTTTTTGTATAGATGATAATTAGGTGCTTTGTTAAAACACTCTTAACTAAATTGTTCAATTCCCCATCAAAATGATATATAAGACAAGATGAAATATATAATCCAAACAAATTTAAAAAAAAAAAGGTTTTCGCAAGCAACCTTGTACACTTAATATTGCATAATTGTCAATTTCCTGTAGCATAGACCTTGCGTTTGTATCGTTGTTATCATGTGGAGTCAATATGGACGCAACTATATTTACAATTATTTTTTCCTTGCAACAGTGAGAATACCACCCATGCACAGAATTACATAACGCTCTCATCCTCGTGTGTATAGAATAAGGAATTACAAAATTTTAATCTATGGTTATATGATTATTTTTAACCATATATGACATGAAATAAATTTTTCTGTCAATTAGGACTTGCATTAGGATGAATACATCATTCTCATAATTTTAAGAAAAATTTAGCTTTAGTATTCCTTTAAAATAATAGGAAGGTTATGAGTAAAGTTGGATTTTCTTGAGAGTGAGCACATCGATATAGAGTAAATTATTTTTAATATATATTCAAAACCATAAGGAAGATAAAGTAAGCTTGGATTTTTTTTGGATGCGGGTGATAGAACTGACATGAATGATAATCATTTCTCACATACTCTGGAGGGCTGAGATCTTCTGCGCAGAGCCTCACTTGTTGTGGATGCTCAAATTGTTGGCCATCTGCACGTGACAAAATGAATAAGGTATGATGATGAGATGCTGGGTACAACGTCACCCTATCTAGGGCACCCTTCTGCGTCTATCACCATAAATGATTATCATGATTGATTCGTATATCTTCCATCCCCCCTCCCTCGAGCCTGCTTAGGAAATTAGTCATGGCAGACAGCTGCTTGTGAGGCATACTCATTTCCATCCTCCTCGCTTGTGTCCAAGCCCTGTTAAAAGGACGAGCTCTCAACCCTAAGAAACCCACATTATTTTCCCTCAGCCTTTCAATTTTTTAACTCTATTGTGGCACCTCCCCAATTCCAGAAGGCCACAGAGCCCTATTCTCAATGCTACGCCATGCAGTGCCCTCTGGGTTGTGACATCCCAAACTTCACACCTCTATCGTATCTCTTCTGACCCCCTGATCCTTGGCGCTATTTGCCCCCATGCTGCGTACCCCTCCGTTGAAATCTCTCACCTGCCTCATTGTGAAAAGGCCCCTATATTATGCCATAGAACCATCCGAGGTGGACAGAGAGGTGCTCTCCCTGGCTGTTATTACTGTGGTGAGGAAAATTGACTAGAGTCAATGGAAGGCTCCTCCTTCGACATTTTCTCACGTCAAAGCCTTGACCCCGAGCAGGAGGAAGATACCCCTATGCAAGTTGTGTAGAGAGGTAGATGCGGCTTGTGGAATTCCACCATAGCGCACCAAACGCACCCCCAGCCCCACAAGACTAACCCGTTGTCGGTTCAAGAGAAGGAAGATGATGAATCAGATGTCTGGGTGATGGACTCCGATGGCAATTGGACGCGTGTCCCTGATGGAGAAGATCCGAAATCCCCCATCCTCTGTGCACTGGTCCCCAAACCCAGGCATTCAGTGGCAGATTCAAAGGAAGCAGTTGCGCAGGCACCTGCTTGCCCCATTGAGGAGGAGGTACCCAACAACGATGATGAAGATTAAGATTGAGGCCTGTGCAGCTGCACAACTCTTCCATGTTTTTTTTCAAGCTTGCCACCATCTGTGTTTTTTGGCTTCTGTATATTTTGTGCTACCTAGACACGTCAGCACTAATGCATTTATTGTAATTTTATGTCTTAAATTTTTTTTGGGCTGGTTTCCTCCTCTGAGGCAACCCAAAACCGAGTAACTAAAACTGGTATTAGTTAAGAACAGATTGCAAACCCCACCTCTAGCATATGTAACATCATTTCTCCCCCAGATGCAGGAATTTTTGGTTTTCAATGGACAGGACGGCGCGTGGCAAGGCCAGATGGCCGCCTGCAACCGAAATTTATGGTGCCCCGCTCGTCATAAAGTCTCAGGCCGCCGACTTCACTGGAATTTACGTCGGGGGAGAAGACGAGGCCGCGAACGTTTCATTATGCCGTCCTTCGACTTCAGGTGCTCATTCATCACCCCTGTGCATGAGTTCTCGGCTCTGTTGCAGTTCAATTCAGCTGGTTGCATGAAGCATTACCCTTCTCCGATTAGCTCTGGCTGCCCTCCTGAAGCGGAGCTCCCCAGCTCTCGCACTGCGTTGGGCAAGCGCTGTCATCTGAGTTTTTGTTTGGATTTCCTTCTTGGTTATCACCATTCTCACAGTCCATTATGCCCCTTGCACTTTAGCAGCTTGTCTCAGCCCTATCTGTCTGCCTCCCTGCATTCCTCCTCTGCCTCTCAGCGCAATTCTCCCCGCTTGCACAGTTTTGGTGGGACCATGCCCAGACTAAGGCACAGACTCAGGTGTCGCAGAGGCAGCACCCGAGCTCGGCCCTCTAACCATCGCCGCTCTCCCTCCACCAATTCTTCGACCTCCGCTTCTGATAGCTCACATGGCAGATTTTTCGACTCAGGTAGCAGGCGTGTGCATGGGCGTTGGCATGGCAGAAGCCTCCCTGCCCATTCGCGTGATGCTCTGGCTCCTTCGTCTTCCTCCTGCCTCCGCATTGCAGACTCGGTTGTTCTGGTCAACCCTTCCACGGCTCTGTTTCACTTCCAATGTCAAACCGTCCAGCCTCTAGTGGTCGCAACCATCTCTGTCACCTTTAAAGAAATTCCGCAAGTTGGCTTGGACCCTCTCCCTCCTGTGCACCCTCCTAGCCAGCAAGACCCCTCTGGTATTGCACAGGTAATCTCTTCAAAAATAGGCGCTGGTAGCTCTTGTCACTCTCAAAAAGCAGGTGCTAGTAGCTCTTGTCCACAACAGACCAAAGACATGCAAAAAGACGGTGGCGAGGCGGGAGAAGAGGGAGCTCCAAAAGAACAGGCAGCACGAAATGATCCCACTCCGGATGATGATGACAGCTACTGGTGCAGAATCGAAGAGGAGCCTCCCTCTGGCGATTATGGTCACTAAGGGAAGCAGCCCCTCTCTAGTTATTTTGTTCAGATTTAATGCCTTGTTTGTGTTTTTAGAATTCATAGTCAGTTGTTATGTCAAACTACAGTCACAGTCTTATGATTTTGTTCAAAGCTGGTTTCCTCATTCGAGGCAGCTCTCATACTTTTTTCAAGCTGGTTTCCCCTTGTGGGCAGTCCATTTTTGCTATTTTGCTGAACTCTTGACGCCTCTGAAGGCCCTACTCTGTATGTACCATATGTTTCAGTAATATAATTTAGACTTACTTAGAAAAAAAAAAACATCATTTCTCGAATTAATAGAATAGCCTAACTTACCAAAAAAAACGTAAGGTTGGAATTCCAAAATAAGTTCACACATATCGGTAGATGATAAATTTAATTTCAATATTAATATATTTAAAATCATAAAAAAAGTAAAGTAAGGTTGGAATTAAAAATAAATAAAAATGAATATAAAATTATCTTAAATATTTTTTTAAAATTCTATTGATAAAACAGAGTTGGAATTTATAGGGAGGAGAGAGTAGAGTCAAAATTTCAAAATAAGGGTAAGTATTATGATGTAAGATAAAATACCTTAGACATTTATTTAAAATTATATGGACTGTAGAATAGAGCTTGAATATATCTATATATATATATATATATATATATATATATATATATATATATATATATATATATATATATATATATATATATATATATATATGATTGAAATTTTAATGAAAATAAAATTTTTGAAATTTTTTGAATTACATTTAATCTCAAATCATTTTCATTACATGATTTATCCATCAAATTTTATTATAAATAGAAAATAAAAAAAATATTACTATACTTATGTAAATCTAAACATATTTCAACAAGTTCTATTAAATATAAAAGGATAAAAATAGCAATTGCACCACATGTTGCAAAAGAAATGTTGTAACGAAATAGCATAGGAAAGAGTACCCTAGAAGAAATAAGTTGTTGTAGAGAAGGAGCCATCGTGAAGGAATGAAAAACAAATTTTGCTTCTATGGAAGCAGGTCGTGGAGGTTTCAAAGATATTGATGATAAGAGTTATCAACCAGAAAATTTTGGTATAGATATTGAAATAGGAAATTGTGGGTGAAAACATATATGTAAACCAACATAATGGGTTCACATATATAAAAAAATTCTTATACATATTGAAATAGGAAATTGGAGGTGAAAATCTTTTGGTGATTAATAATCCTCCCAAACAAGCATGAAATGAGCATGTAACTCAAATAATATATTTTAAATACATTCAAGTACAATCTATCTAGCATAGATTTAAATAAAGATAATTTTTATTAACAGAAATAGAGTTTACTCCAAGTTCATCTACATATCGTAGCACCAATTGTATGCTTGTCAGAAATTGTATACGAAGAACAATAGTCTTGGTATACAAGAAAGTGAATGTAATTTTAATATGGAGACATTTTTAGAAGTAGATATTGTTCTTTATGTTAAGGTTTATTTTCTTAACTCCAAACTTGGTTTAGTATTTCTCTATATACATAAGAAAAAAGAATACAAAGTAATTTCAAAAATTTAAGTTATAGTTTTACATTTTATAACTACAAATCTATTTCTTATTAAAATATTTTACACACATCTATTTATTCAATTAAATTATATTGTGAATATGTTTTCTCCTATTATTTGATTACAAAATTAGAGATTTGGAAGAAACTCTTGAATTGGTGAACATGTCTTGCTCTATGGTGTTGGATATTGGGCATAGCTTTATTGATATTATATACAAGACTATAAATTTTCATGTATCTTATACTACATTAACCATAAAATTCTAAACATTTAGGGAACACTTTCCATCACATTTGTAGAGAAAATTACAATAGAGTATCTCATTTTTTTTATCATATATAAATGTTCATATATGCAACAACTACCTTGTGCCTCATAGTTTAAATTTGTGCAAGAAAGAGGAGAGGAGGAGTGTGAAGGTGCAAGCTAGAATAAGAAGAGACATAAGAGTCTTGTTTGGGAGTTGAGATAGATTCATTCTCTGCACATCTAGAGTAAATCTTAATAAAACAAAACTCACCATAATTTGAATTTTTTAAATAAATATCTTAAAAATAGAATATCAATTTAATACATTTTACTCAATTACCCATTTAACAGTATTCATTAAAAATAATAGAAACATAAATTACTATTTTAAATAAAAATAGTAACACATCTAACAACATTCATTTAAAAAAATACAAATACAAATTACTATTTTAAATCAATATAGTACAAAGAATCACATTAATTACCATTGCCCTAGTGTACCTTCCTCATATTACTTTTTAAATACCTATTCTGTAACTTATTCTTAGTCACACAGTGTCAATTTTGTAAAACTATAATCTACAAGTCTCACTTTATATAGCTTTGGTGGAAGGATAGAGTATCTAAATTCCCTTACCCTTTAAGAAGTATCCTCAACTATTGTACCACCCACCTCTGCATCCAATCTAGACATCTTAGGTTAATATAAATTGATCAATAGTATATAATTTTTAGGGTGGTGTTCTTTGTGCACTAAAATTCCCATGATGTTCATCACTATGTGTGGGGTTCATTGCAACCTTGGATATATCCTATGAGTTCTGATTTTTTTCTTGTGGCTAAAACAAAGTTTATGTTGTCACCTATTTATCATATTTCAAAACATTGTTATCATCCAATATCCTTATAGCATTAGATATATTCTGTGAGCTAATGTGATTTTTTGTTTTTCAAAATGATTCAAAAATTAGTTATTATACCACATGATTGACTTCCTCATTGTCTGTTATGTTTATGAACCCTTAAAAAAAAATCACTGGAACATTTGATTTTACACTGTGATCTCCCCAACATGGGTGGGGGTTTCAAAATTTGGACAGTAAATTGAGAGGTTATTGTTAGAAATTGTTGTATAAGATGGGAAATTTTGATGGTTTGTAGACAATATATATGTCATAATAGATATTTGTTTTGACTTTTTTAGGGTCTCTGGCTACCATGCATCTAATAGGATCCATTTCAACTCAGAACGTCAATACATCACTGTGTGAATGATAACTTGTGACATCCCTCAACATTTTTTTTAATTATGGACCAGGTTACAAACTAACAACTTGTGAAATCCCAAGCCATAATTTTTTTATATTCTGGATCAAGTTATAAACTAGAACACACTCACTCTTTATAAGACTCTATAGTATATATTGGATGGAGGGAAAGGTTATGATAAAAATTGTACAAAAAACCCCTTAGGGTTGTCTTAACTTATTCTATTGTTAATAACATAGTGTAAATTTTGTAAAACTATAATCTAGAGTAAGGAATGAGTGGGTTTTTCTTTTGTAAGTTTTGTTTGGAATTGGAAAATAAAAAAAATTATAAAAGCTAAAATTATGTAGTGAAAAGATTTGTTTAAAATTTCAAAATAAAGAGATGAGTAAGTTTGACATCATATAATATGAAAATTGTTTATGATTATAAAGTAACAAACATGTAATATTTTTTAGCTACAATTAGGTAATTAAAGATATGTATATAGTTTTTTTGAATGGAAGAAATTTGATATTCATTAACAAAAAAAATCCTAAAGAGTATGTATGTAGTCACAAAATGTTATTTAGTTACAAACTATTACAATTATCTAATTAAAGGTAAATTTACTGTTATTTAACAAATGAGAATTATGAACATTCATCATTATTGCTCAAGATAAATCATGTTCTGTGAAATAATTTGGAAATTAAAAAAAAAAAAGATAACATATTTTAAATAATTTCATTATTAATTTAATTTTTATATATTAAGAAATACTACTCATGAATAATAAAAAAATTGTAACATAAATAATATATAACAAAAAAAACAATGTATTTTTGGAATAATAAAATAGTTGTAACAAAAATAATATAGAGCAAGAAAAACTATGTATATTTGGATGTATGAAAATTAAGATACATTTTATTAAGTAAAATTTTAAAGTAATAATAATTTTATTAAATAGTTAGTTTAGATATATATTATTTATCATTTATCAGAGGGATCAATTATCTTTTCGTTCTAAAAGAGGTTTTCATATCAAGACATCTGATCCCTCTTAGCTCTTGGTAGGAGAGTTAAGATTGATCTAGGCCATATAAATTCCCCCCTTTAAATAAACTTGATGGGCCCCAGCCCTCAATCACAAATTGCGCTCACACAATTTTTAACCAAAACTTATATGTGAAATCAAAAGCGATTGACAGCCTGCCAAGTCACTGTGGTATTGATGGATAATAAATGGGAATGTCATACAATTGTTCTTTATTGTGATTGCTTGGATGTACTTGCAGATTTTCAGTTGATTTGTTATGACACCTCCATAGATATGAGTTAGTCTTCATGATCTGGCGCGTTATCTGACTCTTATTCCGACTTTCGAGCTTCACTCCTGCGTTGAGCAAACAACTCCACCAACTGTGCTCAATTTCTCACTAACTGAGTTTTAGGAGAGGGTTTCCAAGCTTCGCTTGTTCCTTAGGATTTCATGAGGGTTTCGTCGGTAAGCTTCTTCAATCATGTGTGTGTCTTGACCTCTGTCAAGATGGTTCTTCACTGCTTTTGCTACGCGGTTTATTTTGACAAGCGTTTCAACAAAACCCTGCGATGGAAAACTGTGCCTCTCCGTCGTGTTGGTAGTTCCGGCGCTAGCTTTTTGTTTTTTGTGTTTCGACTTCTTGTTCTAATACTTTTGCTCTCTGTATGATTAACTGTGTAACTTATTGTTGTTTTTTATCATTTCAGGTTGGGGCCGCCAAGATTTCTTGTGTTCATATTCAGGATCGGAAAACACAGGTAAATTTTCTTTCTATGCTTCAAGCTTCTTTCATAATTATATGGGGTCAGTAATCGGTTCAGCTCCTTCATGAGCAGGTCTTGTCGGTTCCAGCCAGTGGTTTTTCTCCTCCACTCGATGCCGAATTCTGCTGGTAAGTCAATCTGAAACCCCACTTTCCCCTTTCAACACTCGCTCTTGCCAACTTATTTGAGAGAAGGCAAAATGCTACAGGTTTAAATTCTGAACCATTTCTTGTAATTGCAGGTCCTCGCTAACCCACAACACATGGTCACCTATCTGCTTCAGTTGCTCGGGACCCTAAGGGTAGGGCCGTTTCCTTTTGGATGCTTCTGTAGTGCTAGGGTTTTGTCCTCTTGAATGATCTCCGGTCTTGTGTCACAGTTCTCGTTGATAGGTGTTTTCAATGTATTCGCAAAAGGAATGCTTTTGTTCCTATGTGTTAGAGAACTGGCATTGTGTATGGTTATGCGGTCATATCACTGTCCTTCAGTATAGACATCTTCTTGCTCTCGGGGGTTTTGCTCGTTTTCTTGGGGTTTCGAATTCGAACCCTCGTCCGGCTGTATACTAAGTTTCTTTTTAAACAATCTTCGACTGTTATATAAATTCTCTCCTTGTTTTAATGCCAGAAATACAAGAGAAGAAAAATAAATTTTCTTCTTATGAATTTATGCAGTTACCTCGCACAGTTATTTACTTCTTACTAGTTCTGAAATATTTTGAGGTAGCGAAGCCGAACTTCCTCTCCTGTGCAAACTCGTTGTTTGATTTTTTTTGTGTGATAATTGAAAAATTCTTCCAGTACCATTTTCTTTCTCCAGTTCGTATTGTTTACATGCCCAACCTGTTAATTTTGTGTACGTGATAGCATGATAGTAAAATAATAATAGACAGTAAGTAAATAAACATAATCTGGTTGCAGAATGCTTTTTTTTTCTCAAATGGTTATATTCCTTTTTCTTCTTCTGATGGAAAATCGAAACTTACAAAAAATATGTTTTCCCTTTTTGTATCATGGTAGAGAAAGTAGTTTCTAGTTTTTGAAATTGTCAGCCGTTTCATTACAACAATATTCTTTGCCTATGTTCTTTGTAGAAATAGAACATATTTGTAATATTAAATTAAAATAAAAAGAAAAGTAGCTAATTAATCCTACAGTTCTTAATCAGCTTCCTAATCCTAATGATAAATCCCCTAGAATAAATTTAAAAGCTACAGGTTCAATGACTTGTCAGAAAAACAACGTAACAATGAGACAAAAACCATTCCTTCTGTCTACCTTGAGTTGGATGCTCCTGCATCAGGCTCCTGGGGTAGCAAAAATTCATGGCTCCGTTCCATGAGATCTTCGACTGAGTAGCCTACCTTCTGTATTTGTGCTGCGTCAAGCCACAAACTGTCCTCAATGGGATGGTTCTTCTACTTCACCAGGTACCGTAAATACTCCTTTCTGCACGTGCACTTGGCTACCTGTGTGTCGAGGATGCCCTCGATCTCAAGGGGTTGCACCGTAGGCATTTGCCTCATCCAAGAACCACTATCAATTTGGGTGTCCCATTCTGGACATGCTGCCCTATCATCTTCAGGACTAGCAGTATATGGAAACAGATATAGCACATTAAAGATGGGTGAAATGCCTATCTCTAGTGGCAGCTATAATTCATAAGCATTGGAAAAAAATTTGCAAAGAATTTTTCAAGGCCCAATCTTCTTAAGTTTTAGTTTTTTATATTCTCCCTTAGGAAAATGTTCCTTGCGTAAGTGTGCAAGAACTTCATCCCCTACATTAAATTGAACCTCTCGCCTTTTCAAATCTGCCTGCTGCTTGTAATTTTGACTAATGTCCTGTAATTTGGACTTCACCTACTCGTGTAAATTGCTCATTGCTTGGGCGAAATCTTCCCCATCAGAACTTCTTCTTTCAAGCTTCCCCAAATCCCGCAGCTCATGCACTCCACGAGGATGCATGCCATACAGAACCTGAAAAGTACTGTAGCCCATGCTGTAATTTTGTGAATCATTATAAGAAAATTTCACTTGAGCAAGTACATGATCCCACATCCATGAATTTTCACCAATCAAACTTCGTAGCAGCTTTCTTAAGCTCCTGTTCACCACCTCCATTTGCCCATCAGTCTGTGGGTGATAAGCAGAGCTGAAATTCAACTGAGTGTCCAAATTTTTCAACAGGGTATGCCAAAAATGTCTTGTGAACCTCACATCTCTGTCAGAAATAATGGACCTCGGCAAGCCATGCAATCTGACGATCTCTGTGAAAAACAAGTGTGCTACATGAGTGCCATCACTAGTTTTTCGGCAGGGTATAAAATGTGCCATTTTTTAGAATCTATCCAATACCACTATCACTGAATCAAAACCTCACTGTGTTCTAGGCAGACCTAAGACAAAGTCCAAACTGACTGAGTCCCACGGTCTACTCAGAATAGGTAGTGGCATATAAAGTCCTGTATTCTGACTGCAACCCTTCGCTAACTGACACATTTTACATCTGCTTACATATCTCTACATGTCCCATCATATCTTCGGCTAGTAATAAAAATTTTCAATCTATGATAACGTCTTGTCTATGCCGAAATTTTCAGCTAGACCTCCACTGTGATTTTCTCGAATAATGTTCTCTCTCATCGAACAGTCAGGAATGCATAACTGTCCTCCCCTGAATAACAATCCTTCCTGCAAATTATAGACCAACCATGGACTATTGTTTCTCAGCAAAGGGTTTCGACATGGTTCATAAGCCTCCTTAAAATCTGTATCTGTCTAATACATGTCCTTCAAATGCTCAAAACCCAACACTTGTACCGTGCTTTCCTGTAAGAGAAAAGCTCTTCTACTCAATGCATCTACCACCTTGTTGGCCTATCCACTAATATGTTTCAGCACAAATGTAAAACTCTGCAGATACTCAACCCATTCTGCATGCTTATGGTTCAACTTATGCTGCTGCATAATATACTGTAATGCAGAATTATCAGAAAATAAAACAAATTCATTACCTAACAGATAATTTCTCCAATGCTTCAATGCTTGGACAATCGCATAAAATTCCTTGTCATAGGATGAGTATTTCTGCCTACTTTCATTCAGCTTCTCACTGAAATACGCGACCGGCCTGTCCTCCTGGCTAAGTACTACCCCAATGGCTGTACCGCTAGCATCACAACGAACTTGAAAAATTTTGTTGAAATTAGGAAACCTTAGAATCAGTCTCTCAGTGATCTTCTTCTTCAAAGTATGAAAAATTCTCTCTACTGCTTCTGTCCAACAAAAAGGCTGATTTGCCTTCTTGATTGTGTCCAACATAGGTGCACAAATCCCACTAAAATCTCTGATAAATTTCCTATAAAAACTTGCCAATCCATGAAAGCTTCGAACCTCAAACAGATTCTTTGGGGATGGATAGCTAACTATAGTTGCAACCTTTTCTGGGTCCATCTTCAGCTCATTTTCTGCAATCACAAAACCCAGATAAACTAATTCCTTCTGAAAAAAGGTACACTTCATTAGATTTACCAGCATCTTATTCTGCTGCAATTTCCTCAATACACTTCGAACATGTCGAAAGTGTTCTTCCTTTGTCTTGCTGAAAATCAAAATATCATCCAAATAAACAATTACAAACTTCCCAATGAACTCTTTCAGCACTTCGTTCATTAGGCGCATAAATGTACTAAGGGAATTACTCAAACCGAATGGCATTACCAGCCATTCATACAGCCCTTCATTTGTCTTAAAAGTTGTTTTCCACTCATCCCCTTCCTGGATTCAGATCTGGTGGTAACCACTCTTCAGATCGATCTTTGAAAAATATGCTGCTCCACTCAAGCAGTCCATCATGTCATCCATTCGTGGCAATGGGAACCTGTACCTGATAGTAATTTTATTGATAGCTCTTGAATCTATACACATCATCCACTCTCCACCTTTCTTAGGAGCTGAAACTATTGGAACTGCACAAGGGCTCATACTTTCCCTGATCAACCCTTTGTCTAGCAATTCCTGCACCTTCTTCCTAATCTCTTCGTTGTCCTTAAGACTCATATGGTATGCTGCCATGTTTGGCAGACTAGCACCTGGTATAAAATCAATGCAATGACTGAAGCTTCTTTTAGGAGGCAACTCGTCTGGTAAATCTGTAATATTTGTGTGCAATATCACCGTCTTTGGCCTCCTTACAACAACAAAATTAATTTCACTATCCTGGATCTATTTTGAGAATTCTTTTCCTCCCACCAACAATGCTTTGACTCCACTGGTCTCTATTGTCTCTTCTTCCTTGATGGGTACAAGTGTATGCTTAATCCCATCTTTGACAAACTTGTAACAGTTTGCCTTTCCATCGTGTACCACCATTCTGTCATACTGCCAAGGTCTCCCTAATAGTATATGACACACGTCCATTGCCATAATATCACAAATAATCTTGTCCTTATACCTACCAATATGGAACTCCACTTCGCACTGTTCATCAACTAACAGCTGATGTCCCTTTTGTAACCACGATACTTTGTAAGGAGTGGGGTACCTTAGCCTTTTCAGCCCCAAATTCTCCACCATTTCAATGGCTACCAGATTGTCTGTACTTCCACTGTCAATTATCAATTTGCAGCACTTACCATGTGATTTGCAAACTGTCCGGAATAAGGCCTTTCTTTGGTCCAGTTCCACAACTTCCTTCGCCGGTTTTAGCAACACCTTATTCAACACCAAAGCTTCCCCTATTTCCGGTGCATTCTCTACCTCTTGGGGTGGTGCCTTTGCTTCCTCCATCTGAGCAACATATGTTCCTCTACCTCCTGTTGGTTCACCCTCAAGACATTCATAAGACTTGTGCCCCCACTTGTGGCACCTATAACACTGGACAACTCCTCTGTCCCTACCATTACCTCTTCCTCGCTGGTATGGTCGTCCCCCTGTAGTGTTATTGTCTTTCTCTGCTGTTCCTGGAGTTTTGTAACTGCTGCCTTCATCACTGGGATTTCTGCCTCTACCTCTGCCAAAAGCCTTGCCTTTACCTCTGCTAGGTCCTCCTCCTCTTCTAGCATTATGCTTCCTGTTTATTTTCTCTTTAGCCTTTAAGGCACACTGATATGCCTCATCTATAGTTCTGGGTAAGAGATTACTGATTTCATCCATTATTTCTCCCCTTAAGCCATTTACAAACCTTGCTATCTTTTCAAGGGTGTCTTCTACATACCCAACTCTTAAATTCAATCTGTAGAATTCTTCTGTATACTATTTAATAGTTAACCCCCTTTGTCTCAGATTTTGTACCTACATGTAAAGCATAATCTAGTAATCCTTGGGCATGAATTTACTCTTCAGTTTGGCCTCCATCCTAGCCCACTTCTTTATAGGTTGTTTATTCAACCTTTTCCTCTCCACCTGAACACTATCCCACCATAAGGACTCATGTCCTTTCAACTTGGTGGTAGTGAATTTTACCTTCTTATCTTCGCTGATTTCCTCCTAATCAAAATACTTGTTCAGCTCAATGAGCCAATCCAGCAACACATTTGTTGATAAATTTCCATCATAAGTAGAAAGCTCATGCTTCGGCTTACTACTTGATAAAAAAAATGACCTTAATAATCTGATTTTAGGTCCTTCTCCTTCTGAACCATCTGTCGTTTCTGCAACCTCCTCATCACTGTTGTCTCCTCCTTCGGGATCTCTTCTCCTTCAAGCCTTTACTGCTGCTAATCGAGCATTCAAATTTGAATCTCTTCCCTCAATCCTTCATCTGCTACTCTACGTATGGCTCTTCCTCACCCTCGTCTACCAACCTCCATTTTCACTAATCACAATCTTGCTCTGATACCAAAATGATGGGGCCCAGCCCTTAATCACAAATTCCGCTCGCACAATTTTTAACCAAAACTTATATGTGAAATCAAAAGTGATTGACAGCCTGCCAAGTCACTATGGTATTGATGGATAATAAATGGGAATGTCATACAATTGTTCTTTATTGTGATTGCTCGGACGTACTTGAAGATTTTTAGTTGATTTGTTATGAAACCTCCATAGATATGAGTCAGTCTTCATGATCTAGCGCATTATCCGACCCTTCTTCCGACTTCTGAGCTTCACTCCCGCGTTGAAAAAACAACTCCACCGACTGTGCTCAATTTCTCACTAACTAAGTTTTAGGAGAGGGTTTCCAAGCTTCGCTTGTTCCTCAATATTTCATGAGGGTTTTTATGGTAAGCTTCTTCAATCACGTGTGTGTCTTGACCTCTATCAAGATGGTTCTTCACTGCTTTTGTTGTGCGGTTTATTTTGACAGGGGTTTCAACAAAACCCTGCGATGGAAAACTGTGCCTCTTCGTCATGTTGGTAGTTCCGGTGCTAGCTTTTTGTTTTCTACGTTTCAACTTCTTGTTCTGAGACTTTCACTCTCTGTATGATTAACTGTGTAACTAACTGTTGTTGTTTATCATTTCAGGTTGGGGCCGCCAAGATTTCCTATTTTCATATTCAACTTCGGAAAACACAGGTAAATTTCCTTTCTATGCTTCAAGCTTCTTTCACAATTATATGGGGTCACTAATCGGTTCAGCTCCTTCGTGAGCAGGTCTTATCAGTTCCAGCCATTGGTTTTTCTCCTCCACTCGACACCGAATTCTGATGGTAAGTCAATCCGAAACCCCACTTTCCCCTTTCAACACTCGCTCTTGTCAACTTATTTGAGAGAAGGCAAAATGCTACAGGTTTAAATTCTGAATTGTTTTTTGTAATTGCAGGTCCTCGCTAACCTGAAACACTTGGTCACCTATCTGCTTCAGTTG
This sequence comes from Pinus albicaulis, assembly GCA_034641835.2. NCBI lineage: Eukaryota > Viridiplantae > Streptophyta > Pinopsida > Pinales > Pinaceae > Pinus > Pinus albicaulis. The sequence goes on along the minus strand of CM076581.1, from coordinate 964,317,048 downwards.
CTCAGGACCCTAAGGGTAGGGTCGTTTCCTTTTAGATGCTTCTGTAGTGCTAGGGTTTTTTCCTCTTGAATGATCTCCGGTATTCTGTCGCAGTTCTCGTTGATAGGTGTTTTCAATGTATTCACAAAAGGAATGCTTTGCTTCCTGTGTGTTAGAGAACTCGCATTGTGTATGGTTATACGGTCATATCACTGTCCTTCAGTATAGACAGCTTCTTGATCTTGGGGGTTTTGCTCATTTTGTTGGGGTTTCGAATTCGAACCCTCATCTGGCTGTATACTAAGTTTCTTTTTAAACAATATTCGACTGTTATATAAATTCTCTCTTTGTTTTAATGCCGGAAATACAAGAGAAGAAAAATAAATTTTCTTCTTATGAATTTATGCAGTTACCTTGCACTGTTATTTACTTCTTACTGGTTCTGAAATATTTTGAGGTAGCGAAGCCGAACTTCCTTGCCTATGAAAACTTGTCGTTTGATTTTGTTTGTGTGATAAATGAAAAATTCTTCCAATACCATTTTCTTTCTCCAATTCGTATTGTTTACATGCCCAACCTGTTAATTTTGTGTACGTGTCAGCATGATAGTAAAAGAATAATAGATAGTAAGTAAATAAACATAATCTAGTTGTAGAATGCTTTTTTTCCTCAAATGGTTATATTCCTTTTTCTTCTTCTGATGGAAAATTGAAACTTACAGAAAATATGTTTTTCCCTTTTGTATCATGATAGGGAAAGTAGTTTCCAGTTTTTGAAACTGTCAGCCGTTTCCTTGCAACAATATTCTTTGCCTATGTTCTTTGTAGAAATAGAACAAATTTCTAATATTAAATTAAAATGAAAAGAAAAGTAGCTAATTAATCCTACAGCTCTTAATCAGCTTCCTAATCCTAATGATAAATCCCCTAAAATAAATTTAAAAGCTACAGGTTCAATGACCTGTCAGAAAAACAACGTAACAATGAGACAAAAACCTATTCCTTTTTCTACCCTGAGTTGGATGCTCCTGCATCAAAACTACATTCCACATGAATACCACGGGTCAATACCATGGGTTGTTTTTATATTTTATTATTATTTTATTTTATTCTTTTTATTTTTTATTCTATTTTGACATAGTTAAAATGTTCATTACATTATGTCAATCTTTCACAATGTGTGGGGTTCATTGCAACCTTGGATATACTCTATGAGTAGTTGTGATTTTTATCTTGTGGCTAAAACATAGTTTTGGTTATCACCTAGTTATCATGATTCAAAACTTTGTTATCATCCTGTATCTTTATAGCAATATTGACTTTCTCATTGTTTGTTTTGTTTATGAACCCTTTTATAAAAACCACAGGAACATCTAATTTTACACTGTGATCTCACGAGCATGGGTGGGGTTTCAAAAATTGGAGAGTGAATTGAGTGGTTATTGTTGGAAATTATTGTATAAGATGGGAAATTTGGATGGTTTGTAGACAATATGGATCTCATAACATATATCTGTTTTGAATTTTTTAGTGTCTCTTGCTACCATGCATCTAATAGGATCCATTTCAAATGAGAACTTCAGTACATCACGGTGTGAATGATAACTTGTGACGTCCCTAGCCATTTTATTTGATTGTGGATCAGGTTACAAACTAATAATTGTGAAATCCCTAGCCATTGTCTTTGTTTGTGGATCACGTTATAAAGTAGAACACGCTCTCTCTTCAGAAGAATCTACAGTATATATGGGATGGAGAGAAAGATTATGATAAAACTTGTATAAAAAACCCCTTAGGGTTGTCTCAACTTACTTTATTGTTAATCACATAGTGTCAATTTTGTAAAAATATAATCTACAGTAAGGAATGAGTGAGTTTTTTCTTTTGTAAGTTTTGTTTGGAATTGAAAATTAAAAAAATTATAAAAGCTAAAATTATGTAGTGAAAAACTTTGTTTAAGATTGAAAATAAAAAGTTGAATAAGTTGGAGATCATATAATATGAAAATTGTTTATGATTATAAAGTAAAAAACATGTAATATTTTTTAGCTACAATTAGGTAATTAAAGATATGTATATAGTTTTTTTGAAAAGTAGAAATTTGATATTCATTAACAAAAAACTTCTGAAGAGTATGTATGTAGTTACAAACTATTACTTTTAAGTAATTAAAGGAAAAACCATGTATTTTTGGAATAACAAAATAGTTGTACAAAAAATAATATAGAACAAGAAAAACTATGTATATTTGGATGTATGAAAATTTAGATACATTTTATTAGGTAAAATTTTAAAATAATAACGTCTATAAAAAATAAAATAAATTTACTAAATGGTTAGTTTAGATCTATATTGTTTATCATAGGGATCAATTCTCTTTTCACTCTAAAAGATGTTTGCATATCAAGATATTTATGTAAGTCATCTTAATTTCCCTCTTTAAATAAATTACATTCCACATGAATACCATGGGTCAATACCATGGGCTGTTTTTATAGTTTATTATTATTATTTTTTATTGTATTTTGACCTAGTTAAAATGTTCATTACATTATGTCAATCTTTCACTATGTGTGGGGTTCATTGCAACTGTGGATATATTCTATGAGTTGTTGAGATTTTTTTCTTGTGGATAAAACATAATTTTGGTTGTGACCTAGTTATCATGATTCAAAACTTTGTTGTCATCCAATATCCTTATAGCATTAGATATATTATGTGACCTAATGTGATGTTTTGTTTGTCACAATGATTCAAAAATCAGTTATTATACCATAATATTGATTTTCTCATTGTCTTTTTTGTTTATGAACCCTTTAAAAAAACTACAAGAACATTTGATTTTACACTGCGATCTCCCGAGCATCTGTGCTGGTTTCAAAAATTAGAGAATAAATTGAGCGGTTATTGTTATAAATTATTGTATAAGAACACAGGAACATTTGATTTTACACTGTGATCTTCTGAGCATGTGTGGGGGTTTCAAAAATTAGAGAGTAAATTGAGCGGTTATTGTTAGAAATTGTTGTATAAGATGGGAAATTTGGATGGTTTGTAGATAATATGGATGCATAACAGATATATATTTTGAATTTTTTAGTGTATCTGGCTACCATGCATCTAATAGGATCCATTTCTACTGAGAACGCCAATACATCACTGTGTGAATGATAACATGTGACATTCTATCCATTTTATTTGATTGTGGATTAGGTTACAAATAAATAACTTGTGAAGTCCCTAGCCATTTTCTTTGATTGTGGATTAGGTTATAAAATAGAATACACTCTCTCTTGAGAAGACTCTGCAATATATATTGGATGGAGGGAAAGCTTATGATAAAACTTGTACAAAAAGCTCGTTAGGGTTGTCTCAACTTACTCTATTGTTAATCAAATCATGTCAATTTTGTAAAACTATAATCCACAGTAAGGACTGAGTGGGTTTTTTCTTTTGTAAGTTTTGTTTGGAATTGAAAAAAAAAAATTATAGAAGCTAAAATAATGTAGTGAAAAAACTTTGTTTAAAATTTCAAAATAAAAATTTGAGTAAGTTTGACATCATATAATATGAAAATTGTTTATGATTGTAAAGTAAAAAACATGTAAGATTTTTTAAATACAATTAGGTAATTAAAGATATCTATATAGTTTTTTTTTTTAATGGAAGAAATTTGATATTCATTAACAAAAAAAAATCCTAAAGAGTGTATATGTAGTTACAAATTGTTATGTAGTTAAAAACTATTACAATTAACTAATTAAACGTAAATTTAGTGTTATTTAGGAAATGAGAATTATGAACATTCATCATTATTGATCAAGATAAATCATTTCCTGTGAAATAATTTGGAAATTTAAAAAAAAAAAATCACATATTTAAAAAAAAATCATTATTAATTGATTTTTATATATTAAGAAATAATACTCATCAATAATAAAACAATTGTAACATAAATAATATATAATAAAAAAACTATGTGTTTTTGGAATAATAAGATAGTTGTATCAAAAATAATATAGAACAAGAAAAACTATCTATATTTGGATGTATGAAAATTTAGATAAATTTTATTAAGTAAAATTTTAAAATAATAATGGTTAAAACAATTAAAATAAATTTATTAAATATTTAGTTTAGATCTATATTATTTATTAGAGGGATCAATTCTCTTTTCACTCTAAAAGAGGTTTAACTTCCCGCTTTAAATAAACTACATTCCACATGAATACCATGGGTCAATACCATGGATTGTTTCTATAGTTTATTATTATTTTTATTTAATTGTTTTATTTTTTATTGTATTTTGACCTAGTTAAAATGTTCATTACATTATCTCAATCTTTCACTATGTGTGGGGTTCATTGCAACCTTGGATATATTCTATGATTTGTTGTGATTTCTTCTTCTGGCTAAAACATAGTTTTGGTTGTTACCTAGTTATCCTGATTCAAAACTTTGTTATCATCCAGTATCCTTATAGCATTAGATATATTCTATGAGCTAATATAATGTTTTGTTTGTCACAATGATTCAAAAATTCGTCATTATACCATAATATCGACTTTCTCATTTTGTGTTTTGTTTATGAACCCTTTAAAAAAACAATAGGAACGTTTGATTTTACACTGTGATCTCCCCAACATGGGTGGGGGTTTCAAAAATTGGAGAGTAAATTGAGTGTTATTGTTAGAAATTTTTGTATAAGATGGGAAATTTGGATGGTTTGTAGACAATATGGATTTTATAACAGATAATTTTTTTTGAATTTTTTATTGTCTCTAGCTACCATGTATCTAATAGGATCCATTTCAACTAAGAACGTCAATACGTCATGTGTGAAAAACAACTTGTGACATTGCTAGCCATTTTCTTTAATTGTGGATCAGGTTGCAAACTAATAACTTGTGAAATCCCTAGCCATTTTATTTGATTTTGGATGAGGTTATAAGCTAGAATACACTCTCTCTTCAGAAGACTCTAAAGTATATATTGGATGGAGTGAAAGGTTATGATAAAACTTGTACAAGAAACCACTTAGAGTTGTGTCAACTTACTCTATTGTTAATCACATATTGTCAATTTTTTAAAAATATAATCTACAGTAAGGAATAAGTTGATTCATCTTGGCTCTTGGTAGATCAAGAGTTAATATTGATCTAGGCCATCTTCATTTCCCTCTTTAAATAAACTACATTCCACATGAATACCATGGGTTTTTTTATGGTTTGTTATTATTTTATTTTATTATTTTTATTTTTTATTGTATTTTGACCTAGTTAAAATGTTCATTACGTTATGTCAATCTTTCACTATGTGTGGGGTTTATTGCAACTTTTGATATATTCTATGAGTTGTTGTGAACTTTTTCTTGTGGCTAAAACATAGTTTTGGTTGTCACTTGGTTATCATGATTCAAAACTTTGCTATCATCCCGTATCCTTATAGCATTATATATATTCTATGAGCTAATTTGATGTCTTTTTTGTCACAATGATTCAAAAATCGGTTATTATACCACAATATTGACTTTCTCATTCTCTGTTTTGTTTATGAACCCTTTAAAAAAACTACATGAACATTTGATCTTACATTGTGATCTCCTCAGCATGGGTTTCAAAAATTTGAGAGTAAATTGAGCGATTGTTGTTAGAAATTGTTGCATAAGATGACAAATTTGGATGGTTTGTAGACAATATGGATGTGATAATATATATGTTTTGAATTTTTTAGTGCCTCTAGCAACCATGGATCTAATAAGACCCATTTGAATAGAGAACGTCAATACATCCTTGTGTGAATGATAACTTGTGACATTCCTAGCCATTTTCTTTGAATTATAACTTATGACATCCCTAGCCATTTTCTTTGACTATGGATTAGGTTACAAACTAATAAATTGTGAAATCCCTAGTCATTTTCTTCAATTGTAAATCAGGTTATAAACTAGAATACATTCTCTCTTGAGAAGACTATACAATATATATTGGATGGAGAGAAATGTTATAGTAAAACTTATAAGAAACCCCTTAGGGTTGTCTCAACTTACTCTATTTTTAATCACATAGTGGAAATGTTGTAAAACTATAATCTATAGTAAGGACTGAGTTGGGCTCTTATTTTGTAAGTTTTGTTTGGAGTTGAAAAATAAATAAAAAATAAAAAAGCTTAAATTATGTACTGAAAAACTTTGTTTAAAATTTCAAAATAAAAAGTTGAGTAAGTTTGACATCATCTAATATGAAATTTTTTAATGATTATAAAGTAAAAAAATAAGAAAATGTGAAGTTGGGAAACACGTTTTGCCCTTTTTTGACATTGAAAGTTGTAATTTTCTATGCTTTTTCAACTTCAACTCCACTAAACTCATATTTTCAATGGAAAATACGCTTTGACATAAAAACAAGATTTGTAGAGATTTGTCTTACCTCCATACTCATATTTTAAAAAAAAAATATTGACATATATAGGGGTAAATTTGTTGTTTAATAACTACATATACTTGAAATTTTCAGGCAAACATAAATAGTCACTTTCTGAACCCTAACTTTTTTTAGGGAAGGTTATTAATTTTTTTGAAATAAACCATATCATCATAATCCAAAATATTTCTCTAGTGCACTAACTATTTCTCGGTAATTTTCAGATTAAATCACTATTTTTTATTATTTTTTGAAATGGACGAAGATAAAACAATGGTGTTGTTTCAGTACATCTTATGAGCCCTAGATTTTTTTTTCAATGTGATCGTCAATAAGAAAAATGAGAATACCCTTTTGAAGAAGACAGAGAGAGGAATTGCAATATGATTTTTATGACTTTTTTGGTGTTTCCATTTTAAAGTTATTGAATTTTCATTCAGTGCAATTTTCAGAACAATGGAATTCCACAGTGACACAACTTAGTATAAAATTAATAACAAATTGAATTTTTTAATGAAACTCCACAAATATTACATCATTAGAAACTAGATTCAGAGATGAATCTAGTGGTACCAGGTCTGAAATATAACATTTTGTTTTTGTAGGTGTTCCGCCCCTCCAAAGTTGTAGGTTCCTGAAAACTATAGAATTTTCTGAGTTTTTCGTTCATCAAAAACTCTCAGCCGAGATAATTTCTTTGGTGAGATATTTATTAAACTCATGACCGAGAAATTTAAAACTCTTGACCGAGAGTTTAAACCACCACAAGTACATTTGACCGCGTGGCTAAACTCTCAGCGGAGAGTTTTTAAAACTCTTGGCTGAGAGTTTGCGCCCGAGAGTTTACCCAAGTCCAACTCTCATCTGAGAGTTTATTAAATTTTAATTGAAATTCGGTGCAATGGTTTAGACGTGAAATCTTGGACGAGAGTTTATTAAATTTTAATCGAAAGTTGATGCAATGTTTTGGACAAGAATTCTATATAAATACTCGCGTTCGAAAGATTAATTCCACACACCATTCTGAACCTGCGAAAATTGCGAAGGTACAAGGGTCCGAAAATTTCAAAGGTGTGAGGGTCCGAATTCTTTTTCTGCCAAGGTACAAATATTTCTTAGGTGCAAAATTCTTTTAAGTTTTTTTGGGTGCGGATTTTTTTTGCCGAAATTTTTTTTTGAAGTTTTTTTGGGTGCATGGATGGATGAAGTGTTTTTGCAAAATGTCTCTATGAAGACATGAAATATTTTTGCAAAAAGTCTCTATGAAGGCATGAAGTATTTTTTCAAAATGTCTTTATGAATTTAATTATTTATTTAATTTTCTCTCTTATTGAAAGAATGAAGTACTTATTTTGAAGTATTTATGTTTTTTTGGGTATTTGTCCAAATATAATTGGATTTTAGGTTTCCAATTTTGTGAACATGGGAAACCAAAGGAATTTCCTATCAAGGCATGATCGAAAAATAACTAATTCAACGGATAAAAATGGGAGATTACAAAAAAAAAGGTGAGAGGAAAGGGAAATATTAAGCCATGAAATAAATGTGGAGGTAGAGCATTGTGAAAGAGATGTAGAGGTGCAAGACAATGATGAGGAAATGAGAAAGGTTGAGGAAATTGTCAACGATAATATTGAAAACACAAATATCCAAGAGAATCTGATATCGATCTCACTGGTGAGCCCATAGTTTCTTCAATTTGAATTTTGCATTTTTTTTTTAAACATTCTAGTTCAAGTTAGTTTTAAAATTAAAAATATGTATATGTCAATTTCAAATTAGAAGTTAATATTGTTTTTTTATGCAGGGACAACATCAGAACCACAAGAATATACTACCACACCTCAAATTTCATTGCAATTAATTGGAAGTTCCGAGAACATTGTATACAACTACAAGTTTCTAGAAAATTTGGATCCAACTAAAACTGAAGAATTGGGACCACCAATGGCTGAAAGGACAATTCGAGATAAAGTAAATTTGGGGTTGAAACATATTTTTGAAGGTAAATATATCATAGCACAATCTCAGATGTTACGTGGATTTTTAAAGCACAAATCTCTCAGAAATTCTATGGAATTATTGGGCATTGAAAGTGAGAAAGAGGTTTTAGCAAATGAAATGGTATCAAAAAATGTGACGTCGGCACTTTCCACACTAGCCAAAAAGCGATCTCAAGTTGAAAAGAATGCTTGTAGAGCACTTTTAACAGGTGTAGTTGTGAAACGAACTTCATCAAGTCGGTTGATGTCAGAAACTTCAAAGTTGTTTAAAACATCCAGAAAATGTTTATGGAGGCATACAAAATTTAGAATTCAATTAGATGAGAATGATGAACTTGCATGTTGGGCTAATATCTACAGGCAACCATATTATGATAGACTTCCTGATGGTGTGAGGGATAGGGTAAAAGATTTTTGGGATTTTAATTCTCGTGTGTCATCAAATGAAAAGGATTTTGTGCAATGCCATATATCTGAGGGAAATTATGAATCTCATACCAAACATATAACACAGGTCAGTCAAGTAGAATTATTCCATAACTTTATGAAGATTAATACTGATGTGAAGGTTTCCCTTAGCATATTTGTGAATATTAAACCATGGTATGTCAGGCCTATCACTGTTCGAGACACATGTTATTGTCGATGCCATGTAGAATTCCAATTATTTTATGGGACATTTGTAAATTTTGGCATAAAATATTGGTCAAATGACCCCCCTCCTTCAAGTGTTTGTGAATTTTTATCGAAGACATTATGTGCACGAGAGAATAATGAATTATTTTATAAAAAAGAATGTGTTTGTGGAAGAAAATTCCCAGAATGTTCTCATTTGGCACTCTACGATGCAAAGTATCCCATTGATCCTAATGATCCTGTTAGAGTCCTATACCAATAGGTGTCATTTTTCATGATTGTCTTGATTGAACTATGGAATATGTTCAAACCTTTTTCTTGAGCAAAGGTGTTCCATATTCTTGAAAAACCAAAAAATCAAAAAATTTAAAAAATGTAAAGAGGTTATACCCTAAAAGAAAAATCAAAGGGTAAAAAGAATAAATTGGCCAAGAAATGAGAAATAGAACCCATGTGTGAAGACTGAAGGAAAGTGTGTAACCAAATGCCACTACTATTTCATTTTTTGTAATAAAGCAATTGTGTGCGCTTTCAAAACTTGCCACAATTTATGAAGAGTCAAACCGTTTAAACTTGGACTCATTCATGTTTCAATTTCATGTTGTAGAACAAAGAATAAATATCTGACCAAACAGCTTAATCTTGGCAGATAAGTAGATAGGTAGAGTTAATAAAAGGTGCTCAACAGTTTAATCTGAGTCCTTGGATGTAATAAGAGTAGAATTAGATAGATTTGCCATGTAAAAGGAAAAAACTGATAAGGGTTTGCAAGTCCAAATGCACCCTAGTAAAGAAGAGAAAATGAAAATGGCAGATAGGGTAGGTAGATGGTGTTGCAAAGTTTTATGTGACTTATGATGGTGTCGAATATGTTTAATTTTTTACCTTCATCACAAGCATCAAAGTGAAAAATGCATCCAATGAAGAATTCATTTAAAGAAAAGTCAAAATCATTAACTTCCCACATCACTTTTTCCCTAAGTTTTTACTAATTTCCCAAAGTGCTAAGGCATTTGGAGACTGGGGCTCAAGGAATTTCCTTGACTTTGAGGGATCCTAATTCCTGGCCTAATGACTGCAGACCTGCATTTGAGATTATAATCATTCACTTTTAACCTTTTCCTAAGTAAAATCCTATTTTACTTAGGAAAATCATGCAAAATTCCACAATAATCCCTCAAAATCACTTACTACTCTATGTTGAAGTGTTGATATTAAGATAATGTGATTTACTTTAAGAAATCTTCACTTTCTTAGATGTGCAAAGTCTTTTGAGTTGTCCTTGTCCCTTTGTCATATTAACATTTAACTCTATTTACTAAATCCCTAATGAAAATGCCTTATCCTAAGTATATAACTCCTTTTACATAAATATCCAAAAAAACCATCTTATTATAAAGTTTAACCAAAGTATTTATTTCCCAATTAATCACTAAAAACCCACATTATGTGCCCTTTGGTTAAATATATCATTATGTAATATTCCCGCCCTTATGATAAGTTAATTACATTGTTAATTTATCATATAATAAAAAAACATATATGAGAAAAGCTTTAAACATATGATATATATGTTTAACACAAAAAATAATTGAAGAAACTCTATTCTATTTAAACAAAACTTCGGAAAAGCCCCCATGCCACCGTGGCCCATCCACTTGGCATCCCACCCGACGCTTCAACCACAATCGAAACCCTGCCGCGACCCCTCTTTCCATTATACCATGGGATTAATTAATTATCATAGTTAATTAATAACCAACTACCTCCACCAATCAAATCCCGCCCGGGGTGATTAATTAACGATAAATATATCGGGCCCGCACCGTTTAACTTCCCACCATCTCCCCGTCATTTCAACCGTTGGATCGCCCCTCCAAAGATCAACGCTCCACGGCAATTCCGCCACCCGTCCCTTGTCAGAGCTTTAACGCGCGGGGGCTTGGTGGTTTTGAAACCGTCCTCCAACCACGTGTCACTTCCCAAGTGGAATCGCCGTCCCATTCAATACCAACATTCTCCTTTAAGCGGTAAGGGGAATTAATGCTTACCGCCCAACCCTCGCCACACGTCATCCCTATCATGACATACCATAAACCAAACCTTTTTTGAATTTGGAAATAAAACAAATTTTCGTGTTTTTATGTCATTTTCATTATTTGAGTTACATCATGCCTTTACTACGAAGTTCACCCCTTCAATGTAAATCGATGTTCTATCCGATTAATAAATCCTAATCTGACCGTTGCTGAGCATCCTCGTCACCACTGACCAGAATCCTGTTTGCCTCCGAGTAAGATATTATTCGTTCGAAATTCATTCGAAACTCTCGTGTTCGTGTTTTTTTTCACCGGATTATGTTAAATCTTATTGCCAGATCATCTCTGTGTTTAAAACTGTGAATTGTTCCCCTAAAACTGCAATTGTGCCAATTTCCCTCATTAAAACTGAAATCACGACATTTCTGTGAAGAAAACCCAGAAACTGCCATTTTGAACACACAAGAACCAAAATGGGAGTTCCTGTAGCCTTGAATGATGCTCCATCTTGAACCTGGTTAAAACCTCACTCCCTTGTCCATTGGGGAATTGCTTGAAAAATCTACTCAGTTGTCCCTTGAAGAGGTAATAAGAAGATCACATCCTTGGATAAATAGTCTTAATACTAGTCATAAGATTTGCTTACTCCAAGATTGTTATCAAATCTATTCAAACAGAGGTTAGAAAGCATAACAACTAAAGAGTATCAGTGGTTAAAGTGTATCAGATAAAAGTCAGTGAAAGATAAAATGAAGTTACAGAACAGTCAAAGGTAAACAGTGAAAGTAATTACAGAGGCAGTAAAATAGTAAAAAGAGGAAATGAAAATACTTTCACCAACATTGAAGTTTGTCTAAATTGAAAGTAAAACCGTCAAAAGAGCAAGAAAGTAAAAATATGAAAAAACACAACAAGAAGGAACATTTTTGCAGAAATTGCATATTTTAGTCATAGTTTTGCAGAAAATATTGTGATCAATAAAAGATGAATTTTACAAAACTGAAGGAGGTTTATGTTCTTACGAGGACCATCTACAAAAACCTCTTTCACTTTTCTAACAGCCATTATGGTTTTGGAAATATTAAATAATGTTGGAAAGCACTTTTTGCAGAAAATGCCTGTTAAGTCATCATTTTGCAGAGAGTATGGTAGCCACGAAGAAATACATATTACAAAACGGAAGGAGGTTTTTGTTCCCCAGAGACCCATCTACAAAAACCTATCTCATTTTTTGCACAGTGAGTTTATAATGAAAGATATATGTGCATCTTTACAGGCCATTTTTCAGACTCTGTAAAACTCTGTTTTACACATATTTGTTACAGAGACTATTATGAATAGCTGGAGAGGAATTTTGGGAAATTGAAAGAGGTTTATCTCACCAAAATATTTATATACAATAACCTCTTTCACTTTTTACATATCGATTATGGATTGAGAAATACAAAGATATCATTGGACCCCAAGTTTGCCGAATTGTTGGAGCAGATTGCACAAAGAAAGGAAGCAGTTAGTGACTTGGATGCCTCATCATCAACTAAGAGTTGGATCAAATTCGAATTCTCCTCTTTTTCATCACCTATCCATAAAAAATAGTGCCAAATAGATGAATTAGTTTGAGTATCCTTTAATTAAGTTCTATTTATGTAAAATAGTTGGAGAGATTTGTGAACCAATTTTGATATTTGTTTCAAGATATTTTCGTTTAGAATTGGTATAAATACTCCACTCTTGGAAGCATTTGGGGTGGATTCTATTACTTTGCTATAACATTGAGATTTTCAGAATAAAAGCGTTTTGGAGAAGTTTATTTGTGGCTTACTGGATGACAATTTGAAGCTTCAGCACTTTTTGCAGGATTCATGTGTCGGACTGCAGTTCAATAAGTTTTTCTACCCTATGTCATAAGTTTTATATCCGTTTATAATATCATTGTGTCCATTTCCGAATAGTTAACATAAAGGATTGAATCAGAATTTACTTAATTGTACTCTGATTTCAGATGTGATTATTCTTAATGTTTTCCTCTAAATTGGCTATAAGCACGAATTCTTAAATGCTCTTGCTTTGCTAATTTAAACATTTTTTATTACTATAATAAAGAATTCTTCATTGCTCTTTGTTTGTAGTCATTTCATTTCTTTCTTTTGAACATGGTGAAATATTCTTAGTTTCCTTTCATCCCTTCAAAATCATCCCATCCACTTTAAATTTTAAGGATTGTTCTCTGTCTGGCTATCTTGCCCTGCAAAGCCATCTTGTGTGTAGAATAGAAATCCAGTAAAGCCATCCTTTGACTCCATAGCCCAATGGACTGAAAATCATCAACCTTGCCCTTAGTCAACGGATTCCACCATTCAAACAAAATCAAACTCTTGGATCTATAACTAGCCTAAAACCTTCTAAGAACAAAGATAAATCATAAAGAGAGAGCCCTCTCTGGATGCAGATTGGCTAGATTCTGCATCTGAAGGTTGGTTTGTGGTTACCTCGGGTATACTTCCCTCTTCCACAACTTTAAGGAAAACCTGAGTGATAACATAGTGCCGACCATACTGGGGATCTGAATCATTTTATTGATACTATTGTTTGATTTATAAGCTATAGACAGAGTCTGAAGATCAGCCAGGTAGCCTTTGAAATGCTTTTGCTCTGCAACTGCATAGTAAACAAATGTTGCTTCAGTCTATCTCTGGTTTAGCTTATAAACTGAACTTTGGATTCAAAATATTCAATCAGACTCTCTAGTTCAATAAATCTTTGAGAAAATTTTAATTAAAAATCTTAAATTTCTTAAAGAAATCATAGAAGTTGTTTTGAAAATTCATTAAAAAACAAAATAATCATAAAATACTCAAAATTTGGTTTCCTGAAGAACTAACTTTTTCTTCAGAATTGTTTTACAGGTTTAGATCTGATCTATGATGGTGGACAGGGATCAGACACACAAAGGTTAAAATCATCCACCTGGCGACTCCAAATCAATTTTAGAATCAAGACTCCACTGGAGGAATGAACCTCAAAGGACAATATGGAAAGATCAGGCTTTCAACTTGGATCTTAATCCAAGACATTATGTTCTTTCTCATTAAGAAATTTTTTCAATGTATATTGTATTTTATAGAAGATCTTGGATTAGTTTTTAGTTATTTTCCTTTGAAGTTTGTAAGTAATAATTATCCTAATCTCTTTGAGCAGCTTTCTTATGAATCTAATGATGATCATTTTCCAATTAAGAAGCCTCAAATAATCAAGACTGATCTTACAATCCCTGTACATATCCCTGTGCCATATAAAGTTCCAGATAGATATAAGCCCCTTATTCTACCTCCTTTACTACATGATTTTCCTGAAAAATACAACAATTATTTTCCTAGATTTGATGGAGAAAATGGTATCACGGCCCAAAAACATATTCAAGGTTTTGAAAATTATTTGGATTTATTTGAGATTGATGAAGATGATGTTAAAATCAGACTTTTTTCTCTTTCTTTGCAAAATAGAATAAAGAGTTGGTTCAAAAATCTACCTGATGCTAGCATCTCAAATTTCCAACAGTTTATCAAAATTTTCCTTGATAGATGGATAATCAAAGTTAATCATTTTGTGATCATGGAAGAATATAATCAATTAAAAAGACATCCAAATGAAACAATACAACAATTTTCTGACAGATTTAATCAAGTTTATTATTCAATGCCAGAAAATATTAGACCTCTTCATGATTCAGCTCTCTTGCATTATCCAAGTGCCTTTGATTCATAAATAGAATTTCGGTTAAGAGAAAGAAATCCAAAAACACTTGTACATATGCAGAACATTGCAGTTGATGTGGAAGTTAATCTCCAAATCAAACAGGAAAAGTTGAAAGCAGAAGAAGAGGAAAAGAAACATATTGCAGAGGTAAAACTCAACCTTTTGGTAAGAAAACTAGATGAATTAACACAGGAGATCACTATGAAAGAAGAATTTTTTATTCAAAATCACCATGAAGAAATAGAAGAGGTTGATAGCCATGAACAAATTCCTCTTAATTCAAATTATCATAAATCGGAAAATGAATTTGCAAATCAATATGAGGAAGAGGAATCTGTTGTTCTAATGTGTATGTTTGATGACATTCCTTATTTTGATGATTTTCCTAAGTATGATCATTATGATGATAGTTATGTTCTCCAAAGTCAAGCTAACTTTACAGAGATATCAGAAGCTAGTTTGGAGGATGAAGAAATGCAGTTTCAGCAGATTGAAGACAGTGATCAGCCAATACAGATTAGCCATGAGAGTGAAGAAGGAAGAACAGAAAATGTGGAAATAAATGAAGATTCTTTACCTATTTGTTTTGCTTCATTTCAGTTCATTAGAGAAAAATATCATGCCATAAATAATCAGCAATCTTTAGGAATTGTGATTGACAACAAAGAAGATAATGAAACTATTGATCAAGATTTTTCAGTTTCACAATTGCATTTATCAGTTCCCATTGAAATAAATGATCAAATGACACAAGAAAGTTCCATACCACTATTTTTTGAACCATTTCAGCTTTTAAAGGAAATGTGGTATAACATATTTAAAGAAAAGAATGGGAAACTTGTTGAAGTTTATGAAGTCCCATGGAATTTTATATGTCATAGGTTCCGGCAATTTTCCCAAGATTTTCAGGATCCAATAGCAGATATGTTGAATATTGAAGGCATTCAAATCATTCCTCTATTAACTAACTATGATTTTCTGAATCAAGATGATAAAGGATTCAACACTCAAACATTACAATCAGTAGGAATATCATCACAAATCTTATCTGAAAGTTTACAGGGAGATAAAGATGAAAATAGCATTTCATATTCATGGTATGGAGGCCATCCAGAACAGATGCATAGTTTTTCAGATCAGTTAAACATCAGTGTATATATTTTGGAAGATCCTTTTGTACAGTTTCTAGAGTCAACAAAGGAAATCAAGTGTTTCCTTATCCTCTCATTTGTTGATAAGTTTCTAATAGGTTGCAGAAGTACAATTTTGATAATCAACAAGAAAATGAAACAAAATCTATCAAAGTACATAATGCTTGAATGGTTGCATTGGCTATTTCATTTTACCTAACTAGCAGTTGAACAGTAGATTGAGTAGGTAAATGAGTGCCAATAAGCTCAGAATTTTGAGCAATTTTTTTTAGTTTTCAATTTACAACTAGTTTTTCATTAAGTTGGTTTGAAAATTTTTGTGTGTTGTTTTAAGTTTCAAGATTAGATTTCAGGTAGCAGAAAAAGGACTATATTCAATTCAAGATTTTCAGCCACAGCTAATGCATCAGTTTTGATTGGATGGTGACTTCTTGGAGTTGAAGCCCAAAGTGAAGGCCCTAAGCTTTAAAAGTTCCACTATCATATATACAATAAAGCTACCAGAAGAAGGAGATTACATGGTTTAATTTGAAGACATTTTGAGGCAACTGACCTGCTGTTCTTGACTTTTCACAAGGAAAAACCATCCCCAAGTGGAGCCAGTGTTAGACTCCTATACCAATAGGTGTCATTTTTCATGATTGTCTTGATTGAACTATGGAATATGTTCAAACCTTTTTCTTGAGCAAAGGTGTTCCATATTCTTGAAAAACCAAAAAATCAAAAAATTTAAAAAATGTAAAGAGGGTATACCCTAAAAGAAAATTCAAAGGGTAAGAAAAATAAATTGGTGAAGAAAATGAAAGAAATGAACCCCAAGCAAAAAATAGACCAAGGAAAGTGTGCAAATCCAAATGCCACTACTATTTCATTTTTGTAATAAAGCAATTGTGTGCAACTTGTCAAACTTTTCCACAATTTATGAAGAGTCGAACTGTTTAAACTTGACTCATTCATGTTTCAATTTCATGTTGTAGAATAGAGAATAAATATCTGACCAAACAGTTTAATCTTGGCAGATAAGTAGATAGGTACAGTTAATAAAAGGTGCTCAACAGTTTAATCTGAGCCCTTGGATGTAATAAGAGTAGAATTAGATAGATTTTTCATGTAAAAGGAAAATACTGATGAGGGTTTGCAAGTCCAAATGCACCCTAATAAAGAAGAGAAAATGGTAGTGTCAAGTAGATAGGGTAGGTAGATGGTGTTGCAAAGTTTTATGTGATGAATGATGGTGCTGAATATGTTTAATATTTTACCTTCATCACAAGTACTCAAGCAGAAAATGCACTGAAGAATTCACAGAAAGAAAAGTCAAAATCATTAACTTCCCACATCACTTTTTCCCTAAGTTTTTACTAATTTCCCCAAAGTGCTAAGGTATTTGGAGATCAAAGGGGCTCAAGGCATTTCCTTGAATTTTGGAGGGACCGGACCCTCGGCCTAATGATCAAAAAGACCTAAGTACTTGAGATTATTAATCATTCACTTTTAACCTTTTCCGAAGTAAAATCCTATTTTACTTAGGAAAATCATGCAAAATTCCACAATAATCCCTCAAAATCACTTACTACTCTATGTTGAAGTGTTGAAATTAAGATAATGTGATTTACTTTAGAAATCTTCACTTTCTTAGATGTGCAAAGTATTTTGAGTTGTCCTTGTCCCTTTTTCATATTAACATTTAACTCTATTTACTAAATCCCTAGTGAAAATGCCTTATCCTAAGTATATAACTCCTTTTACATAAAATATCCAAAAAACCCATCTTATTATAAAGTTTAACCAAAGTATTTATTTCCCAATTAAACACTAAAAACCCACATTATGCGCCCTTTGGTTAAATATATCATTATGTAATATTCCCACCCTTATGATAAGTTAATTACATTGGTTAATTTATCATATAATAAAAAACATATATGAGAAAAAGCTTTAAACATATGATATATATGTTTAACACAAAAAAATTAAATAAACCCGAGGTTCTATTTTAAAAAAAAACTTCGGAAAAAACTCCCATGCCACCGTGGCCCATCCACTTGGCATCCCACCCGACACTTTAACTATAATCGAACCCCGCTGCAACCCCAATTTCCATTATACCATGGGATTAATTAATTATCAGAGTTAATTAATAACCAACTACATCCACCAATCAAATCCCGCCCAGGGTGATTAATTAACGATAAATATATCGGGCCCGCACCGTTTAACTTCCCACCATCTCCCCGTCCTTTCAACCGTTGGATCGCTCCTCCAAAGATCAACGCTCCACAGCAATTCCGCTAGTCGTCCCTTGTCAGACCTTTAACGCGCGGGGGCACGGTGGTTTTGAAACCGTCCTCCAACCACGTGTCACTTCCCAAGTGGAATCGCTGCCTCCCCATTCAATACCACCATTTCCCGTAAGCGGTGCGAGAATTACTGCTTACCGCCCAACCCCTGCCACACGTCATCTCGTACTTCCATGACGTCATCCCTCGATAAACTAAAAACCCCTTTTTTGAATTTGGAAATAAAACAAATTTTCGTGTTTTTTATGTCATTTTCATTATTTGAAAGTGACTGCGCCTTCCGCTATGAAATTCAAATTTTCACTGAAATCTGCTGTTCTATCCGATTTCGCTCCAGAATTCCACCGGACCAGTGTTGGAGCATCCTCTTGCCACCACTTGATACCTGCTAAATCCCAGTTTGCCTCCGAAAATAGGTATTTATTCTATTGCGCTCCGAAAATTCAAAAGAAACTCTGTGTTCCGTGTTTTTTCACTGGATTAGTGTTAAAATCTTATTGCTAAGATCATTCCCTGGTTTTTAAACTGTCAATTGTTCCCCCGAACCTGCAATTGTGCCAATTTCCCTCATTAAAACTGAAATCACGACATTTCTGTGAAGAAAACCAGAAACTGCCATTTTGAACACACAAGAACCAAAATGGGAGTTCCCATAGCCTTGAACGATGCTCCATTTTGAACCTGGTTAAAACCTCACTCCCTTGTCCATTGGGGAATTGCTTGAAAAATCTACTCAGTTGTCCCCTGAAGAGGTGACCAGAAGATCACATCCTTGGATAAAAAGTCTTAATACTAGTCATAAGATTTGTTTACTCCAATATTGTTATCAAATCTATTCAAACAGAGGTTAGAAAGCATAACAACTAAAGAGTATCAGTGGTTAAAGTGTATCAGGTAAAAGTCAGTGAAAGTTAAAATGAAGTTACAGAGCAGTCAAAGGTAAACAGTAAAAGTAAATACAGAAGGCAGTAAAATGGTAAAAATAGATGAGAATACTTTCACCAATAGTGATTTTTTTCTAAAGTGAAAGTAAAACAGTCAAAAGAGTAAGAAAGTAAAAAGATGAAAAAACACAACAAGAAGGAACATTTTTGCAGAAATTGCATATTTTAGTCATAGTTTTGCAGAAAATATTGTGATCAATAAAAGATGAATTTTACAAAACTGAAGGAGGTTTATCTTCTTACGAGGACCATCTACAAAAACCTCTTTCACTTTTCTAACAGCCATTATTATTTTTGAAATATTAAACAATGTTGGAAAGCACTTGTTGCAGAAAATGCCTGTTAAGTCATCATTTTTCAGAGAGTCTTGTAGCCAATCCGAAATACATCTTACAAAACTGAAGGAGGTTTTTGTTCCTAATAGAACCATATACAAAAACCTATCTCATGTTTTGTACAGTGATTTTATAATGAAAGATATATGTGCATCTTTACAGGCCATTTTTCATACTCTGTAAAACTCTGTTTTACACATATTTTTTACAGAGACTATTATGAATAGATGGAGAGGAATTTTGGGAAATTGAAAGAGATTTATCTCACCAACATATTTATCTACAATAACCTCTTTCCCTTTTTACATATCTATTACGGATTGAGAAATACAAAGATATCATTGGACCCCAAGTTTGCAGAATTGTTGGAGCAAATTGCACAAAGAAAGGAAGCAGTTAGTGACTTGGATGCCTCATCATCAACTAAGAGTTGGATCAAATTCGAATTCTCCTCTTTGTCATCACCTATCCATAAAAAATAGTGCCAAATAGATGAATTAGTTTGAGTATCCTTTAATTAAGTTTTATTTATGTAAAATAGTTGGAGAGATTTGTGAACCAATTTTGATATTTGTTTCAAGATATTTTAGTTTAGAATTGGTATAAATACTCCACTCTTGGAAGCATTTGGGGTGGATT
The DNA here is from genome assembly GCA_034641835.2 of Pinus albicaulis. Lineage (NCBI taxonomy): Eukaryota > Viridiplantae > Streptophyta > Pinopsida > Pinales > Pinaceae > Pinus > Pinus albicaulis. Next base: position 964,296,848 of record CM076581.1, on the reverse strand, counting down.
CTATTACTTTGCTATAACATTGAGATTTTCAGAATAAAATCATTTTGGAGAAGTTTATTTGTGGCTTACTGGATGACAATTTGAAGCTTCAGGACTTTTTGCAGGATTCATGTGTCGGACTGCAGTTCAATAAGTTTTTCTACCCTATGTCATAAGTTTTATATCCGTTTATAATATCATTGTGTCCATTTCTGAATAGTTAACATAAAGGATTGAATCAGAATTTACTTAATTGTACTCTGATTTCAGATGTGATTGTTCTTAATGTTTTCCTCTAAATTGGTTATAAGCATGAATTCTTAAATGCTCTTGCTTTGCTAATTTAAACATTGTTGATTACTATAATAAAGAATTCTTCATTGCTTTTTGTTTGTAGTCATCTCATTTCTTTCTTTTGAACATGGTGAAAGATTCTTAGCTGCCTTTCATCCCTTCAAAATCATCCCATCCACTTTAAATTTTAAGGATTGTTCTCTGTCTGGCTATCTTGCCCTGCAAAGCCATCTTGTGTGTAGAATAGAAACCCAGTAAAGCCATCCTTTGACTCCATAGCCCAATGGACTGAAAATCTTCAACCTTGCCCCTAGTTTGCGGATTCCACCATTTTCAAACAAACTCTTGGATCTATAACTAGCCTAAACCTTCTAAGAAAAAAGATAAATTATAAAGAGAGAGTCTTCTCCGATGTTGCAAGATTCCCATCCATGTTGTGTTGTAGTCACTGCACTTTCTTCTACAACTTCAGAAGAACTGAGAGATGACTAAGAACGAGGCATCACAACCCTGGCCTAATTTCAGCGATATGAAAATGTTACTTACACTCCTGTTGCAGATTCAAGCACAACATCAAAAAAGATCACTTTACTTGATGACGTCATTTCAGTGACATCTTTTATGGAGAAGTTTAGGGTGTGTTAGGGTCCCGTGATTTGGCCGATTGGTGAGCCAAATGACGATGTAACATCAAACCAAGCTTTGGAGCCCAAGGACCTAGCCTTCCTGGACTCAGAGAGGGCTCTCTCTATAAATGTAAAAGATGTCGGTGTGTTTACTTATGGTGTTCTGATATTAGGCTAGTTATGAAGTGAGTTTTTTTATTTTTGGTTTTTTAAGTTTGTGAGGGATAAAACTGATCAAAGATATAAAAATGGATAACAAGAAGTCAGATCAACTGGGCTATGGGGTCAAAAAGGTCAAGGAAGCTATCAGATGATGATGTAAGGCTGCTGTAGGGCCGATTTGATTCAAGGTAGAAAGGATCTTTGGGAAAAATGGAGTAAATGGACATCAAGTTTGTGAAAGACGAGGGATTCCAAGTGTAACTAGTTTATAGCAGACATAAACATGTTATAGAAAGCCATTAATCATGCTAAATGTAACTATGAGCTAATTAATACATAGAAATCAAACATTCCAGCCATGCATAGAAGTATAAGACCTTCTAACTTTGGGAAATGGCTATCAGACTTTGGGGAAAACACATAAGATGGACTAACAACTCAAAATACTATGCCGGAATGCCTAAACACAGTCTCTAAGTCATTGGGCACTTTGACAAACAAGCTTTCATAGTTTTAGGCAAAGGGCTAGATCGGGACTAGGCCTCCTTGGTTCAATAAGATGATCAACTAATCAGTCAAAGAGAAAGTTTTATGGACAGAACTATGGACAACTTTATAGGTAGGCAGGGCACACCATACATCCTACTCAACATGCATAGAATTTGTAAATAAAACTAGCAAACAGTACCTTAAGTTACTAAAGAGCAGTTAAGAATTCTTTAGTATAACTAAGGAAGAAGAAAACATCAAGCTATGAAGATTCAAGAATTTTGAGGTGCCTCCATGGGCATATCTCAAAATCAATCTCTACTGATCTATAGCAGCAAGAAGCATGGATTATGAATGAAAACTAGAAGACAAAAACATAGCAAGAAACACTATACCATTCTACCATGTCATGGAATCCATCACCAATCCTTCATCATTCCTCAAAAGCATCCAAGAGGCAGTCCAAAAATCATAACACAAATGTATTCTTCAAAGCTCATATGAACAATGTATTATTTCTTCTCTCAAGTTCAGCCTCTGATTTACAAAGAAACCCATGGAATAAATAGGCTTGAGGGAGGAAAACCTCATGGAGCAACTAGCTATCCCATTGGCCAAGTCAAAATATCTAAACTTGTCCTTGAGGCTTTGCAAAGCCCAAGGCACAAAATATCCCATAAAATATCTAAAAACTGCTAAAAACGAAAATTATATTGACTTTACATCATTTCCCAAGTATAAAAATAGCTTAACGCACATTTGGGAAAAGCAGATTTTTGAGGTTCAAAAATTACAAAAATACTTCATATTTATGTCTGAAAAAGGTCCCCTGACTTGCTGGAGGCAATTGGCAGCCTTCCTGGTGTCGAAACGAGGCTCATGATAGCTCATTGGAAAGCTCTCTGTGTCTACTTTCCGGCGCAACTAAAATCATCTCAATCTGATGCCTGAAAGTTCCCCAAAACTGTACTTGTGTGCAACAAAACCAGGAAATAGCAGACTGCTGATATGGCGGGCAGAATGTGCAAAAAGCGAGCATTTTTCGCCAATTTGAGGGGGCGAATGATCTCCAAATGCTCTGAAAATCGCTAGTGACCTGCTCATAGAATTATGGCATCCATTGGTATCATCCTCCACTCTTGACAACTCCTCAAACTGAAATGGCGAAATTATGAGTTTTCGACCAAAAACCCAAAAAATGCCAAAAAACAAAAAGTTGCCGAAATAGGCCCAAAATTGGCATGCATGACCCTCAGGGGTCCATAGCAACATGCTCCGAAGCTGAGGCCAAAATATCAAGGGATGATATGCTTTTCTCTTCTTTCCGTGCCGGGCGCTTCTTGAAACTGTTGTTTATCACTACTGAGTTACTGCTGTTCAGCACTCTTCCCCTCTTTTTCCTGCTGCTGCTCATATTTATCACTGTCATGCTGCTCCTGTTGTCTTGCCTTGGAGGCATTTTGACCTGAATATGCTTTGGAAAAGGCAAACTATTTCACTGTGTGTAAACTGCCCTGTTGGAGTTAAACTGTGTCAATGTACTGCTTTGACAGATAAACAATGTGATTTGGATGGTTTTGCAACAAGTTTCTCTTAATACACAACCTCTGCTCTCTTAAAAAGTAGCCTTCTATCTTGAATGTAGCTCAGCCAGACAGATTTCTCAATAGGACACCATATAGTAAAAAGGAGGCAGACTGCTGTGTAAATTTCTTGTACACAGTGTTGAGAAATCACTCTTCTTGTGAATTTGTTAGAGGCCAATCAACACACCTGTATCTCTGTCTCCAACGTAAAATTCAATCATTAAAAACCTGCTTTTCAGAAAGTGGCCTTCCACCTTGAACATATCTAAGTCAATAATTTCTTAGTAAGAAATAATACAGTGAAAGAAGGGCAGACTGGATGAAGAAGGATGTATACAGTGTCGAAATTTCCCTGCTTGATGATCTTTGGAAGTTAACAACACATCTGTGTATCTTGGATCAATAGTGTACTTTCCAATTATTCCAAAACCTTCCTTGTCTAAGTGTGCCAACAGTCAACTAACTTGCATCTATTTCAAACAACCATAAATATGTTTAGACAGTCAATACACAGGCCTGGGGCGAAATGATAGAGTTTTAAAGACTACAAATTTTTTAGGCAGAGGCTATGTGAGTTTTCTTTTTTCAAAAAAATCAAGGGCCCCTTATAAATGTAACCCTAGCCTTTGTAGAAAAAATCCTTTGTTCCACCTGACATCCTCTTATCAAACAAGCATGAACACCCAAAGTCAATCAAGCAGCTGCACAGTGAAAACTGTCTTTGTATGAGGAGCAGGAGCAACCTTACCCTGTGGTCTTTCAACTTATAAACAGCTCTTTGTCAAAAACCCCTTTTTCTGAGTGCACTTCACTGTTTTAATAATGTGGCAATGTTTTGAGGACAGTGTGAAATGTTTTTCTTTAGACCTAAGCCCTGTCTCTCTATAACAAAATCTTCCTCTTGCCTTTTTTAGAGGCTTCTTTTGAAGTAGCAGTCAAGATCTCTCAACTAACAAATTTCTTTTAAGCAAAACACTGCTTTCTCCATACTCTACTGCTCCTTGCACACATTTTGACAAAAGACATCTCCGAATGCAAATGATAACTCACCCACTGATTCTTCTTTAGGGAACTAAAAAGGCCAAACACTGTTTTTTTTTTTTTGTCTTTTTAACAAACAAAGGAGATTTTTGGAAAGTCACCAAATTCCATCTAATGATCACTGTATAAAACATGTCCCATTGTTTTTCTCTTTAAGCCCTGTGCTCTTGTTTCTTTTATCACAATTTTTGGGGAAGTTTCACTGTCTTTTCTTATCAACAAGGCTCACAAGCTCTTAAGGTTTCATCCCTTAGCCAACGGAACTACAGCTCAACTTGTTCCTTCGAAATTTATGACAATGCTTCTTGAGGAGTTTGGAGCAGTTTTTGACAAAAGAAAAAGGGTTTAAATTTTTTAATATTACAAATCCTCCAATAAATCACTGTTCTGTCCTCCTTTATGCCAAACAACAAGTTTTGGTTTAATGAAAAACAAACAGTCAATTGATTGTTGTGCTTGGGCAATGGAGTGAGAAGAATACCTTAAAAAAACTTAAGGGACCTTTTTGATTGGTTGAGCAGCTCTCCAAAGAGTTTTTTTAAGGTTTTTAAGTGAGTTGATGACCATTTCTACAGGAGTGCCGCAGGCTGCTACAGGCGCGTCACGCAGCAGTGCATTCCTTTGTAAATTTTGTGCACAGGCGCGTCGCGCACTTTTCCAGGAGTGTCGCTCAAGTTTGCAGTCCATTTTGAAGGCCTTCCCGGTGTCGGAATTGGGCGCGAGATGGCTCGTTGGAAAGCTGTGGAAGTATAATTTCCAGAAAAACTTGAATTGTTTCATTTTGTGTCTATTTGATCCTTCAAAAATTGATTTTTCCAACACTAGTCAAAACTGGTGAATCTTGGTGCAGAAATGCATCGAGTTGTTTGTATGCCATTTTTGAATGCCTTCCCGGTGTTGGAATTGGGCGCGAGATGGCTTGTTGGAAAGCTGTGGAAGTCTACTTTCAATGAAAGCTTAAATTTTTTCATTTTGTTTCCATTTGATCCTTCAAAAACTGACTGTCCCATCACTGGTAAAAAATGGTGTATGCTGGTGCAGAAAAACATAGCATTGATTGCAGGCTACTTTTGGATGCCTTCCTTTTGTCGGAATTTGGCCTGAGATGGCTCATCGGAAAGCTATAGAAATATATTTTCCATAACAACTTGAATTTTTTCATTTGGAGTCAATTTGGTTGTTCAAAATCTGACTGTCCCATCACTGGTCAAAATGATGAATCCTGGTGCAGAAATTCTCCCGTGACATCTGAATTTTTCACGTTTTCTTAGAAACCATGATACCTGTGTAGAAACTGAAGGAGATTTTTATTTTTGAACCTATGAGGGACAAAAACCTCTCTCAATTTTGTAAATCTCATCTCTGTTTGATTAGAAAATCATTTTGAAACAAACTTCCCGGGCGCTCCTTAACCCTAATTTTGCTGTGGCAGAGGTATTATGATTTCAACAACCATGCAAATTTTACTGTCCTTGTGTATTTGCTAAGATCAGATATTTCAGCCTATTTTTGAATGCGGGTACACTGATTCAGTGGAATTCACTTAAACTCTTTCATCCGTTGTAACAATGTGTGAAGGGACCTCCTTTTTGACAGTGGCATGCTCATTCTGTCTTTGGTGACTTTTAAAGCGTGAAGAATTAAACCAAAGTATTCTTGTATTTGCTGTGCTCTGAAACTTGTAGGGACCTTTACCTTTTAAGCTTGGTTTGACAGACTCTTGAAGGTGTCCTTTGACTGTAGATGCAAAAATACAATTGTATTGGCTTTAAGTTCAATCATCCTCTGTCAACTGAAAAAGGGGATTCCTTTTACAATTCTTTTTCACTTGGATTGTAATAGTGAAGCGCCTCATGGGTTTTGAATGCTGCCCCAGAGCTATGAAACTTATTTCCAGAACCTCTGTCTTGATCTTCTGAAGGTTATTTGATGAGCAGGCTTTGACAAAAGCTTTCTCTTATACATGATGACAGGGAAACCAGCTTTGACCAACATCACTGTTTTTACATCTGTCTTTAGACAACACTTTGCTTTAGAAAACTTTAATCACTGTTTCATTTTTGCACATGGGTTTGAAGGGCAATTCCTGTTGGCTTTGTTTCTCTTGCTTTCATAGTTTCTCATCCTCAATTGCTTTTCCAAACTCTTTCCCACTGTAGGTGCCCAAATTTGCTGACCTTTTTAGATTTGATCACGGCCCTCTTTTCAATTACTTCTCTATTCAGAACATTTTATATGATATCTCTGTTCATTGAATAATGAAAACCCATTTTTGCCTTGAACTTTCTAAAACACTGATAATCTATCAAAACAACTCTTTGTCTATTATGAACAATAGTCTCCATGGTGATGTATCTTGATGACAGAAACTAGATTATTTGTGCCAGTTGTTATAGCAATTTTGACAAGGCAACTGTTCATTGATGAAGCTGCTTTCCAGAAAGACATGCTTGATTGTAAACGCAACTGTTAGGTGTTTTTGAGCTTTCTTCTTTGACTATGAGTAGAAGAAAAAACAGGGGATGATGCATGAGATTTAGAAAGTGAAACAAGGAGAGCTGCTCTTTATGTTTCCTGTGGAGGAGCTCTTCACTGTCTTATTGCACTGCTTTTTGCTGAGGGGAACTGAAATGTCACCATTTGCCTTGGTCAACTTATGCCAAGTCATTTGAAGAGGATCTCTGTCAGTATGGAGTTTAGCACCCTTTGAAAAACAACCACCCTTTCTTCTGCCTGTGTAATGACATGATTTGTCAACCTTTCTTCAATTTGGTCTTGTTAAAACAGCAGGCTGCTTATGATTAGAATTGTTTTCACTAATGATATGTCCCTCCAAGGTTTTAACAATTCATGTGATTTGAAAACTTCAAATAACTTCATTTGCAAGGCCAAAACTCTATTTTCCCTTTAACTTGCATACTTCAAATTTTATCCCTGCTGTGATTATCACTTACACTCAGAAAACCTAGAATCTCTGTTTCACTGTTCAGTAAAAAGAAAACTTGGACTTTTGCAATCCTCAAAGTCAATACTGGCCAGCGCCCTCTGCTTGTAGATGAAGGAGGCACCCTAACCCTCTACTTGTAAATGAAGGAGTGGTGTCTTTCTCTTACTGTGATTTTCATGCTGGAAAGAAGCTGCAAGATCTTGATGAGTGACTCTCTGTTTTGTAGACATATCTCAGGCTCATGTTACATTTAGAAGCAGTTGTTCTTCTAACTGTAGATTCAAGAATTTTCTCCTGAGATGAAGTTATATTTCCTGTCTTTGCAGAATCCATAAAACACTGTGAAACACCTAATAATCAGCTTGAGACTGTGGTTTATGCAGTGCTGAGACCTAGGGATATAAGTGGCGCGACTTAGAGCTGTGATCAACTTGATTTGCAGAGTAGGAGGTTGGTCATGATTGGTCTGTAGCAGATGGAGGCTTTTTGGCTTTTTGATGATTGCCAAGGGTAAAATGTCTTAAAGCGCCACTTCCTAACATAGGGGAGGCTTTTGAAACAGACTTGGATTTTCCTTTTGGAGCTGATGGGTAGACCAGTAGGGCTGAAGCTAGAAAAAATAGTGATAATGGATTTTAACTTTGACAAGGGCGGACTGAAAAGTAAGAGGGCGAAAAAAGTTTTATGAGGGTTTTCTAGATGACAGATTGACATATGGAATTCAGCTTCTAGAAAACTCAGCTATGGATCTAGTCATCACCAACAAGTGAAAAATACTGATGACTAACAGTGGCTCCATTTGGGGAGGGCAGCTCCTCGTTAGGAGGTGTCCAGAATTCAGATCTTTGGCTTATGAAGACCAGTGCCTTATCCATTGGCGCAAAATTTACCCTTCTCTTGATGTTATTTCTGAAAAGTGACAGCATGGTTAACATCAATGATACTTCTACCTACCCCACTATCTTTCCTAACATTTTTTTTTCTCTTTGGCGCATTTGAACTAGCAGCCTTTTGACAATGCATATTTTTCTTTTTGCAAAATGAAACTATCTATTTCTACTCTTATATCTGCCGGGAGTTCAGATTAAACTGATGAAATCCTTCATTTTTCTACCTAAAACTAGATCGACTGTCAAGATTAAGAAGTTTGACAGGATTTTATTCTCTAATCTAAAACATGAAATTTAAAATGATCAAATCAGGATTAGGCAGTCTGATTTGTCATGCATTTGCGGCATAAAAGACAAGCTACACACAAATGTTATTTTGCAACAAAGGGAAACTAGACAAGCGGGGCTAAGATGTACAATGTATTTTTCATCCCTCGCTTCTCTCTTTGGTTCTGTTTTAGGCCTGTGGAACCAGAATCTCTCCCTAATCTAAGCTCTGTGATAAGTCAATCTTACACAATGTTGACTATCTTTGCACTCACTAACTTATCAGCAAATAAATTTAAACATGCTCAGCTATGATTAGACTAGATAGCTGAACAAGACTTTGAAGCACTAGTAGCGGCATTTAGACTTGCTCGCTTTCTGAAAGACTATTTTTTTGGAACATGGGGCCTTACCACTGCTTTTTAGAAACTGCCCTCTTTTTCTACTTTTCACTGTTTTTTGTTTTTTCTGCTTTTTCACTTTTTCTGTAAACAAACTACAAATGAAAAGGTGCTCACAGGCTAAGCTTATTTTCTATTGTTGTCTTTCTATCCTAATCTAATCTTTACACAATAGACATTTGTTTGGTGAACTCTGTTTTCCAATGCAACCAGTCAAGTAGATGCTCACATGGGTGATTCTGGTTTAGTTCTTTCATGATGCAGAAATAATGAAAAGGCCACTCCCATTTGGTTTGTTTCTGGACAGTAGAGCTTAAGTTTTTTCTCATTCTGGGTTGCCACTTGTTTATGATATAACCCACTACCCCTACATATTTCTCAAGGAAAACAACAAATAGATCTTGGAATAATACCTGATCTAGAGGATTTGATACATAGGATTTATTCAAGACTACTCTTTCAGACTTCTCAAGGAAAACAACAAATGGGTCTTGGAATAATACCTGATCTAGAGGTTTTGAGATATAGGCTTCATTCAGGAATACTCTTTCTTCCACTTGGCTATATTTGGGACCCCCCTGGTAAAGCAACTCTTCCTCATGATCACTCGAACTGTCAGACTCATCATGTATTGCAGTGTAGTTTTCTTTCCAAGCTGATGTGTTTTGATTAAGTGGACTGAAAACTGTGTGAAGGTCATCAGGTTGATGAACAAGGATACACTTTGACAGTAAATTATCTTGAAAGGACAGTGTGACAACTCCTATGTGTTTATTAACCTCTACTTCTTCATCTGCAATTTGTAACTCAATGGAACTTGGTGGCTGCAAATTTGGAGTTAAGGAAGATTCCATGTCCAAAATGATTTCTTCAACTATTTCAGGAAAAGGCTTCTCATTCACAACCTGCTCGAGGATTTCATCATCTTCCTCAAACTCATCATCAAAGCTGAAAAACTGTTGATCTCCAATCATGTGCATGTTATCTCTGACGGGTTGAAGTGAAGTAGAGCAAAGAGTCCGAGACTCTTCACTTACTTCTAAACTCTCAAGGTTCTCCTCATGAGTGTCATAGATGACCGGTAATGGCTGCTTACTTTTCTCAAATTTATGAAACTGAGCATCCTCCCAAAAATCAAAAACTGAGTTTTCTGCAAAGTTAGCTTCTGTTTGGAAATCATCATCATAATCAAAATATTGATCAAACCTTGGAAAATCATCATTATAATTAATCTCATCAACCATGCATATTGGACTATCAAATTTCTTTTCTTCAAATTGATTTAAAAATCTACTTTTTGACTTATGATATGCAAGATAAATAGGAGAAAGATTAGAAAATTTGTGGTTATGTGAAGATTCAGAAGCTGTCTGTATGTTTATAAGTTGATTTATTTCCTCTTCAGTTAAAAAGGGAGGCATTTTCCTCTCTCCACAACAATCCTCTTTCTCTTGGGAAATCTGATTTAAAGGATGAATGTCTTTTTGGGTTGCACCTATGAGAGATGATGAATCATCACTCATGTCCTTAGAGAGATCCTGTGGGTTCTCTTTCATTTCTTTCTTGTTTTCATCTTCAACCAATTCTTTGTGATGTTGAGGATAGTTATCATGTAATTCATGAGTTTTTTCTGATAGATGTTTAGGGGGCCAATTTGCTTTTATGAACTCAAATGACTCCCAGCATAAAGGTAGAGATCCTACAGGTTTTGCTTTATCTTCTATCTTAGATTTGAATTCCTCTTCAATCAGCTCTGCTTGATTTAGGTGAGAGTTAACTTGAGCAGGGTTTTCCTGAATAATTGTCGAGAGATCTTTAAGATGCAAATTTTCTTTCAAAGTCTGGAATGATTTAAAGCATAAGGGTATAGATCCTAAAGGTTTTGATTCTTCTTCCATTTCAGAATCTGTGATTTCAAAATGGCTGATAGTGTCTTTAGAGCATTCCTCTAGGTTCTTTATTAGGCCTAAACATTTCACCTGACTTGAGTCAAAGGAATACAGGTTTTTGTAGGGTTGAGTTACTTCTAGTCTTAGGTTTTCCATGACTGCTTTAGGCATGAGGTTATGGGAGGCACCAGAATCTAACATGGCATTATGTAATATCTTGTCCCATATGTTCAGGCTTACATAGGAAGGAGAAACAGATCCTTCTTGATATTGACCTTCTATTTTTGGGCCGGATAAGAGCTCGGGTTTGTTTTCAGTTAGATTTAAAGTATTTGCCTTGCTCCCTATGTCAAAAATTTTGAAAATTTGAGATCTATACCTATCTATAGTTATTAGCTTAGTAAGGGGTATGGTAATTTTTATTTCGGAAACTTCCCCTTCGAAACTAAAAGGAGTTTGTAGTTTGGGCAGATTTGTTTCAGCTTTTTCGGACATGACCTTTTATATGCTCTTAATTTGTTGATTCTGGTTTGAGACCTTGTTTGACACAATCGCCTCGGGAGTCTTTGTGGAGGTACTAGGAGTATCCGAGCTAAGACTTGTTTGAATAGCTTTATCTTTGTTTTGGTCAATTTTCTTAGCCATAATTTTGTTGCTATCCGTGGCCTTTTTAAGGATGGTGTCAGAGGTTTTAGCAGTGTCAGGGCTATTCTTCTTGGAGTGGTCTTGGTTTTTTCTACTTCTAAGGTTATACTGCCTATGAGCTTCTATAATGGCATTCTGAAAATCTATGGTGGGATCTTTGAGATCTTCATAGTCGGTTTCGTCCTGACTTGGGGAGCATAACTCTTGCTCTTCTGTTGTGATGTAAACCTTACTCTCGTTATCAGAACCTATGGGTTTCCAATGATTTTCATCAATGGGTGCGGTATCCTTATTCTCTTCATCAACATAATTCTCACTGAAGGATGGTCTGATCTGTTGATCATTTCCTCTTGGTTTATTTTGAGACTGATCTTTTCTAAAGCCTTGTTTCTGGTTTTGAGGGTTTGGTTGGTTGTCCCTAGGAGGCGCTTTTTCACTCATTTTTTCCCACATTTTTGTCATGGATTTTATCAGGCCATCTATTCTAGGATATAGGGAAGGAGATGAAGTGGAGACCTTATCTCTATATGGGATTTTTCCTTCTAATCTAGTCCTGGCTCTTTTTTATGCTAAGTTGGCTTCTGTTTTTATGGCTATTTGTTGCATTTCCTCTAGGGTAGGGGGATCCTTGTCTCTTAGATGATATGTCATGTCTGGATCAAAACCCTCGGGGAATTTTGCCAAGACTAAACCGAGTGGGGGTTTGAAGTGAGGTGGGAGGGCATTATACACACTGTTGAACCTAGTGCAGTATGCCTGGACACTTTCCCCATTTTCCCGTTTTAGGTTGTTGTATTCCGACAGGATTTGAATAGGGTTCCTTCGGACTTCCCACTTGTTCGTGAAGACTTGGCAGAGTTCTAGGATGTTGTGGATGCTTTTTGGAGGTAAGCTTTTAAACCATGTTTTGGGTTCTCCACCCAGGATTTGGGCGAATATTCTCATTCTGACGGTTTCGTCGTGTACTTCCATGTATTCAAAAGCATCGCTAATCCTACTTACATGTTGTTGAGCTGTGGCAGTCTCTTCTCCGGTAAAGTGTGGGATTTTGTCTTGATATTTATTTGGGAGAGGAGCCAAGGGCGGTGGCAACACCAAAGGTGCATACCAGGCTACCATGACGGGAACTAATGGATGATGTACAAGATGAGAACTAGTAGGCTGAGATGAGGTGGTTTGAATAGGTGTGGCGAATGAACTTGGACTAGTGATCTGGTTTTGAGCAGATCTGGGATGATAGGAGCCAAATTGATAGAGAAGCTGGAGGTCAGGAGGAGTGGTAGGTGAAGCTTCTCTACTAGGACTCTGTGGTAGGTTTAGGGGTTCAAGATCGTCAAAGTTTATCTTACTATATGATTTGCTTCTGGGAAGAGTTTGTGATGACTCTAATTCAAAAGGTGAATCTGTTAGGATAGTGAGATGTTTAGGTATAGATCTTGTTTTTCGGATGGATCTACCAGTAGTTAGATGATCAGTTTCGGGAGCTTGCCACAGAATCTTCTCTGGGTCATCTACTATGGTAGGGGGATTTGGGTCTGGATGAGCTCTGGTATTGATTCTTCGTGAAGCCAGATTTTGGATCTAGAGTTTAGAGAGAATGGTATTGGTGAATGTTTTGGATGAGTGGTCTCTCTAAAGTTCTACTAAGGTGAAGGATGGTCAAAAATAAAAGGGATGGACTAGTGGAGTCGCCAGGTGGAACTGGGTTGTTTTTGTGAAGATAGCTATGGTCCACCACCGGTAACTAATCTGGAAATGTTTTGGATTTTCTGAGTTTTATGTGCAATCTATGGTTTAAAGTATTCTAAATTTGTTTCAACACCTTGCTAGGGTGGCGAGAACAAAAAGAGTTTACTCTAAATGGGTCTATGGACTGCTTGCTTGTTTAAGTATCTAAAGGACCAAAGAGTCTATAAGAGTTTGCTAGACTATCATGTACTCAGTGTCCCACCATCTCCCGCTATGTTAGTGAGCGATGGGATAGGTCTATCGGATAGTAACCTAGAGTTTGGTAAAATAGTAAGGTCTACTAGAAGTTAGTGGAGTCGCCAGGTGGAATGTCAGTTGTTTTGAGGTATACTTGTATGGTCCACCACCAGTACTGTCAAAAGCCAATCTAAAGGAGTATTTTGGGGTTTTTTCTGAGTTTTATGTGCAGCCTAGGATGTAAGAGTGTTATAAAACTGATTCATCACTTTGCTAAGATGGTGAAGCAGAGAGTTTACACTAAATGATTCTAAAGGCTGATGGTTTAAGTTGAAATTTGAAGGACTAAGGAGTCTATAAAAGTTTGCTAGACGGTCATGAACTCAATATGTCCCACCGTGATCGCCATTATGTTAAGGTCCCGTGATTTGGCCGATTGGTGAGCCAAATGACGATGTAACATCAAACCAAGCTTTGGAGCTCAAGGACCTAGCCTTCCTGGACTCAGAGAGGGCTCTCTCTATAAATGTAAAGATGTCGGTGTGTTTACTTATGTTGTTCTGATATTAGGCTAGTTATGAAGTGAGTTTTTTGGTTTTTAGTTTTTTAAGTTTGTGAGGGATAAACTGATCAAAGACATAAAACAGGTAACAAGAAGTCAGATCAATTGGGCTATGGGGTCAAACAGGTCAAGGAAGCTATCAGATGATGATGTAAGGTTGTTGTAGGGCCGATTTGATTCACGGTAGAAGGGATCTTTGGGCAGAATGGAGTAAATGGACATCAAGCTTGTGAAAAGACGAGGGATTTCAAGTGTAACTAGTTGATAGCAGACATAAACATGTTATAGAAAGCCATTAATCATGCTAAATGTAACTATGAGCTAATTAATACATAGAAATCAAACATTCCAGCCATGCATAGAAGTATAAGACCCTCTAACTTTGGGAAATGGCTATCAGACTTTGGGGAAAACACATAAGAAGGACTAACAACTCAAAATACTATGTTGGAACGCCTAAACATAGTCTCTAAGTCATTGGGCACTTTGAAAAACAAGCTTTCATAGTTTTAGGCAAAGGGCTAGATCGGGACTAGGCCTCCTTGGTTCAACAAGATGATCAACTAATTAGTCAAAGAGAAAGTTTTATGGACAGAACTATGGGCAGCTTTATAGGTAGGCAGGGCACACCATACATCCTACTCAACATGCATATAACTTGTAAATAAAACTAGCAAACAATACCTTAAGTTACTAAAGAGCAATTAAGAATTCTTTAGTATAACTAAGGAAGAAGAAAACATCAAGCTATGAAGATTCAGGAATTTTGAGGTGCCTCCATGGGCATATCTCAAAATCAATCTCTATTGATCTATAGCAGCAAGAAGCATGTATTATGAATGAAAACTAGAAGACAAAAACATAGCAAGAAACACTATACCATTCTACCATGTCATGGAATCCATCACCAATCCTTCATCATTCATCAAAAGCATCCAAGAGGCAGTCCAAAAATCATAACACAAGTATGTTATTCAAAGCTCATATGACCAATATATTGATTCCTCTCTCAAGTTCAGCCTCTTTTTTACAATGAATCCTTGTGGAATAAATAGGCTAGAGGAAGGAAAACCTCATGGAGCAACTAGGTATCCCATTGGCCAAGTTAAAATATCTAAACTTGTCCTTGAGGCTTTGCAAAGCCCAAGGCACAAAATATCCTATAAAATATCTAAAAAACTGCTAAAAATGGAAATTATATTGACTTTACATCATTTCCCAAGTGTAAAAATAGCTAAACGCACATTTGGGAAAAGCAAATTTTTGAGGTTCAAAAATTACAAAAATACTTCATATTTATGTCTGAAAAAGGTCCCCTGACTTGCTGGAGGCAATTGGCAGCCTTCCTGATGTCGAAAAGAGGCTCATGATAGCTCGTTGGAAATCTCTCTGTGTCTACTTTCCGGCGCAACTGAAATCATCTCAATCTAATGCCTGAAAGTTCCCCAAAACTGTACCTGTGTGAAAAAAACCAGGAAATAGCAGACTGCTGATACGGCGGGCAGAATGTGCAAAAAGCGAGCATTTTTCGCCAATTTGAGGGGGCGAATGATCTCCAAATGCTCTGAAAGTCGCTGGTGACCTGCTCATAGAATTATGGCATCCATTGGTATCATCCTCCTCTCTTGACAACTCCTCAAACTGAAATGGCGAAATTATGAGTTTTCGACCAAAAACCCAAAAAATGCCAAAAAACAAAAATTTTCCGAAATAGGCCCAAAATTGGCATGCATGACCCTCATGGGTCCATAGCAACATGCTCCGAAGCTGAGGCCAAAATATCAAGGGATGATATGCTTTTCTCTTCTTTTCGTGCCCGACGCTTCTTGAAACTGTTGTTTATCACTACTGAGTTACTGCTGTTCAGCACTCTTCCCCTCTTTTTCCTGTTGCTGCTCATATTTATCACTGTCATGCTGCTCCTGTTGTCTTGCCTTGGAGGCATTTTGACCTGAATATGCTTTGGAAAAGACAAACTGCTTCACTGTGTGTAAACTGCCCTGTTGGAGTCAAACTGTGTCAATGTACTGCTTTGACAGATAAACAATGTGATTTGGATGGTTTTGCAACAAGTTTCTTTTAATACACAACCTCTGCTCTCTTAAAATGTAGCCTTATATCTTAAATGTACCTCAGCTAGGCAGATTTCTCACTAGGACACCATATAGTAAAAAGGAGGCAGACTGCTGTGTAAATTTCTTGTACACAGTGTTGAGAAATCACTCTTCTTGTGAATTTGTTAGAGGCCAATCAACACACCTGTATCTCTGTCTCCAAGGTAAAATTCAATCATTAAAAACCTGCTCTTCAGAAATTGGCCTTCCACCTTGAAAATATCTCAGTCAACAATTTCTCAGTAAGAAATAATACAGTGAAAAGAAGGGCAGACTGGATGAAGAAGGATGTATACAGTGTCGAAATTTCCCTGCTTGATGATCTTTGGAAGTTAACAACACATCTGTGTATCTTGGATCAATAGTGTACTTTCCAATTATTCCAAAACCTGCCTTGTCTAAGTGTGCCAACAGTCAACTAACTTGCATCTATTGCAAACAACCATAAATATGTTTAGACAGTCAATACACAGGCCTGGGGCGAAATGACAGAGTTTTAAAGACTACAAAGTTTTTAGGCAGAGGCTATGTGAGTTTTATTTTTTCAAAACAATCAAGGGCCCCTTATAAATGTAACCCTAGCCTTTGTAGAAAAAATCCTTTGTTCCACCTGACATCCGCTTATCAAACAAGCATGAACACCCAAAGTCAATCAAGCAGCTGCACAGTGAAAACTGTCTTTGTATGAGGAGCAGGAGCAACCTTACCCTGTGGTCTTTCAACTTATAAACAACACTTTGTCAAAAACCCCTTTTTCTGAGTGCACTTCACTGTTTCAATAATGTGGCAATGTTTTGAGGACAGTGTGAAATGTTTTTCTTTAGACCTAAGCCCTGTCTCTCTATAACAAAATCTTCCTCTTGCCTTTTTAAGAGGCTTCTTTTGAAGTAGCAGTCAAGATCTCTCAACTAACAAATTTATTTTAAGAAAAACACTGATTTCTCCATACTCTACTGCTCCTTGCACACATTTTGACAAAAGACATCTCCGAATGCAAATGATAACTCACCCACTGATTCTTCTTTAGGGAACTAAAAAGGCCAAACACTGTTTTTTTTTTGTCTTTTTAACAAACAAAGGAGATTTTTGGAAAGTCACCAAATTCCATCTAATGATCACTGTCTAAAACATGTCCCATTGTTTTTCTCTTTAAGCCCTGTGCTCTTGTTTCTTTTATCACAATTTTTGGGGAAGTTTCACTGTCTTTTCTTATCAACAAGGCTCACAAGCTCTTAAGGTTTCATCCCTTAGCCAACAGAACTACAGCTCAACTTGTTCCTTCGAAATTTATGACAATGCTTCTTGAGGAGTTTGGAGCAGTTTTTGACAAAAGAAAAAGGGTTTAAATTTTTTAATATTACAAATCCTCCAATAAATCACTGTTCTGTCCTCCTTTATGCCAAACAACAAGTTTTGGTTTAATGAAAAACAAACAGTCAATTGATTGTTGTGCTTGGGCAATGGAGTGAGAAGAATACCTTAAAAAAGCTTAAGGGACCTTTTCGATTGGTTGAGCAGCTCTCCAAATAGTTTTTTTAAGGTTTTTAAGTGAGTTGATGACCATTTCTACAGGAGTGCCGCAGGCTGCTACAGGCGCGTCGCGCAGTAGTGCATTCCTTTGTAAATTTTGTGCACAGACGCATCGCGCACTTTTCCAGGAGTGTCGCTCAAGTTTGCAGTCCATTTTGAAGGCCTTCCCAGTGTCGGAATTGGGCGCGAGATGGCTCGTTGGCAAGCTGTGGAAGTATAATTTCCAGAAAAACTTTAATTTTTTCATTTGGTGTCCATTTGATCCTTCAAAAATTGATTTTTCCAACACTAGTCAAAACTGGTGAATCTTGGTGCAGAAATGCATCGAGCTGTTTGTATGCCATTTTTGAATGCCTTCCCTATGTTGGAATTGGGCACGAGATGGCTTGTTGGAAAGCTGTGGAAGTATAATTTCCACAAAAACTTGAATTTTTTCATTTGGTGTCCATTTGATCCTTCAAAAACTGACTGTCCCATCACTGGTAAAAAATGGTGTATGCTGGTGCAGAAAAACATAGCATTGATTGCAGGCTACTTTTGGATGCCTTCCTTTTGTCAGAATTTGGCCTGAGATGGCTCATCAGAAAGATATGGAAATATATTTTCCATAAAAACTTGAATTTTTTCATTTGGAGTCAATTTGTTTGTTCAAAATCTGACTGTCCCATCACTGGTCAAAATGATGAATCCTGGTGCAGAAATTCTCCCGTGACATCTGAATTTTTCACGTTTTCTCACAAACCATGATACCTGTGTAGAAACTGAAGGAGATTTTATTTTTGAACCTATGAGGGACAAAAACCTCTCTCAATTTTGTAAATCTCATCTCTGTTTGATCAGAAAATCATTTTGAAACAAACTTCCCGGGCGCTCCTTAACCCTAATTTTGCTGTGGCAGAGGTATTATGATTTCAACAACCATGCAAATTTTACTGTCCTTGTGTATTTGCTAAGATCAGATATTTGAGCCTCTTTTTGACTACGGGTACACTGCTTCAGTGGAATTCACTTAAAATCTTTCATCCGTTGTAACAATGTGTGAAGGGACCTCCTTTTTGACAGTGGCATGCTCATTCTGTCTTTGGTGACTTTTAAAGCCTGAAGAATTAAACCAAAGTATTCTTGTATTTGCTGTGCTTTGAAACGTGTAGGGACCTATACCTTTTAAGCTTGGTTTGACAGACTCTTGAAGGTGTCCTTTGACTGTAGATGCAAAAATACAATTGTATTGGCTTTAAGTTCAATCATCCTCTGTCTACTGAAAAAGGGGATTCCTTTTACAATTCATTTTCACTTGGATTGTAATAGTGAAGCGCCTCATGGGTTTTGAATGCTGCCCCAGAGCTATGAAACTTATTTCCAGAACCTCTGTCTTGATCTTCTGAAGGTTATTTGATGAGCAGGCTTTGACAAAAGCTTTCTCTTATACATGATGACAGGGAAACCAGCTTTGACCAACATCACTGTTTTTACATCTGTCTTTAGACAACACTTTGCTTTAGAAAACTTTAATCACTGTTTCATTTTTTCACATGGGTTTGAAGGGCAATTCCTGTTGGCTTTGTTTCTCTTGCTTTGATAGTTTCTCATCCTCAATTGCTTTTCCAAACTCTTTCCCACTGTAGGTGCCCAAATTTGCTGACCTTTTTAGATTTGATCACGGCCCTCTTTTCAATTACTTCTCTGTTCAAAACATTTTATATGATATCTCTATTCATTGAATAATGAAAACCCATTTTTGCCTTGAACTTTCTAAAACACTGATAATCTATCAAAACAAATCTTTGTCTATTATGAACAATAGTCTCCATGGTGATGTATCTTGATGACAGAAACTAGATTATTTGTGCCAGTTGTTATAGCAATTTTGACAAGGCAACTGTTCATTGATGAAGCTGCTTTCCAGAAAGACATGCTTGATTGTAAATGCAACTTTTAGGTGTTTTTGAGCTTTCTTCTTTGACTATGAGTAGAAGACAAAACAGGGGATGATGCATGAGATTTAGAAAGTGAAACAAGGAGAGCTGCTCTTTATGTTTCCTGTGGATGAGCTCTTCACTGTCTTATTGCACTGCTTTTTGCTGAGGGGAACTGAAATGTCACCATTTGCCTTGGTCAACTTATGCCAAGTCATTTGAAGAGGATCTCTGTCAATATGGAGTTTAGCACCCTTCGGAAAACAACCACCCTTTCTTATGCCTGTGTAATGACATGATTTGTCAACCTTTCTTCAATTTGGTCTTGTTAAAACAGCAGGTTGCTTATGATTAGAATTGTTTTCACTAATGATATGTCCCTCCAAGGTTTTAACAATTCATATGATTTGAAAACTTCAAATAAATTCATTTTCAAGGCCAAAACTCTGTTTTCCCTTTAACTTGCATACTTCAGATTCTATCCCTGCTGTGATTATCACTTACACTCAGAAAACCTAGAATCTCTGTTTCACTGTTCAGTAAAAAGCAAACTTGGACTTTTGAAATCCTCAAAGTCAATACCGGCCAGCGCCCTCTGCTTGTAGATGAAGGAGGCGCCCTAACCCTCTGCTTGTAAATGAAGGAGGTTCTGGGCCATGACAATTTACCAGTTTGCTGTGACAGTGGTGTCTTTCTCTTACTGTGATTTTCATGCTGGAAAGAAGCTGCAAGATCTTGATGAGTGACTCTCTGTTTTGCAGACATATCTCAGGCTCATGTTACATTTAGAAGCAGCTGTTCTTCTAACTGTAGATTCAAGAATTTTCTCCTGAGATGAAGTTATATTTCCTGTCTTTTCAGAATCCATAAAACACTGTGAAACACCTAATAATCAGCTTGAGACTGTGGTTTATGCAGTGCTGAGACCTAGGGATATAAGTGGCGTGACTTAGAGCTGTGATCAACTTGATTTGCAGCGTAGGAGGTTGGTCATGATTGGTCTGTAGCAGATGAAGGTTTTTTGGCCTTTTGAAGGTTGCCAAGGGTGAGATGCCTTAAAGCGCCACTTCCTAACATAGGGGAGACTTTTACAATAGACTTGGATTTTCTTTTGGAGCTGATGGGCAGACCAGGAGGGCTGAAGCTAGAAAAGATAGTGATAATGGATTTTAATTTTGACAAGGGCGGACTGAAATGTAAGAGGGCGAAAAAATTTGTATGAGGGTTTTCTAGATGACAAATTTACATATGGAAATCAGCTTCTAGAAAACTCAGCTATGGATATAGTCATCACTAACATGTAAAAAATACTGATGGCTAACAGGGTGCAGATATACAAATATATTAAGCAATTTCATATAGCACGATGACAGTATTTACAGTTCAAGCAATCACATGATGTGTTCCCAAAATGAAAAATATTATCAGCGGTTGATTTTTCTGAGAATTACATGTTTAGTCCAGAAAAGGAGATACAAAGTGAGTATTATCATTCAGACCAAGTATCTATATTTGTGCATTTATTGTAGACATGTATAGATTTCTATCGATGGTTTTGATAGTGATGAAAATAATCTTGAGGTGATTAAGGAGTACCATTTCTACATCAGTGATGATTGAACACATGATACATGTTTTGTTCAACATTGTTTTAAAGTTATTTATAATGAATTTTTGAAACGAAGGGTCACTTTTAAAGAACATTGGGTATGGTCATATGGTTGTGCTGGTCAATTTAAATCAGCAAGATCGTTCCTTTGGTTGTCTCGTCTTCATAAGAGAACCAACATTCGATATACATGGAATTTATTTGAGACAGGGCATGGAAAAGGAGAGCATGATGGTGCTGGGGCAAGCATAAAACATGCACTTAGGAGGCATCAATTGAATCACTCAGCTTCCCAACTTGAAAATTCGTTAGATGTTGTTAATTGGTGAAAACACAACTTAAGTCATGTATCGAACCCGTGGATGGCTGACGTGCACAAGTAAGTGTACACATTTAACTAACAATATATTATACATGTATAGAGATATATGTGTATACATATACGTGTGTTGTTATAAAAAAAGTATTAAATATTGTTGAAAATTTGACTCATACATGTGTGCTCTTTTCTCAAGTAAGTACTTTTGGAATATTTTAATGGGTGATGCTGATAGATCGTTGCTATTTAATTACCTTGGAATCCCTCAAAAAAGAAGTTTACACTCATTTAGGAGTAAAAACATGAAAAATATACATTGCATTGAGAAATGAAAGTGCTCTTGCTTTTTTTCTGCATGTATTGATAAGACAGAGTCCATCGATGACTGTGAAAACCAAATTAAGAAATTTTTTAAACCATGGAAACATGAAGAATTGACACCATTGCCCCCATTCGGAAACGTGACTAACAAGGAAATGGACAATGAAGTGGCTGTGATTGACAATGATTATGATCGTGTTTTTGATATGGTTAGAGAAGGTGATGTCTTTGTTGTCATTGCACTAGAAAATAATCAAGAAAAAGTGCATTATTATTTATTATGATGCACTATGTCTAAATCCGCGTTGCTACAAGAGTATAATGGTCCATCAAATTATACATACCCAATCGGTTCAATGCTGTTAATGAGACATTTCTTTGAAGAAGTAAAGAAACGTAAATATCATATTATTTTTCAAGATTATCAGCTAGAGGTTATTTATGCCCAATATAGTTACTTGGTCATAGCAACTCAGTTGCAGTTGAAGCAAGTGAAGAGTAGAAAAAAACATCGGCAATGGAGGTTATCGATAGATGATCATGATGCCATTCTGGAAAATTTTCCACTAGCACATTTCATATGAGTGGAACACATTGTTCAAGATGAACAATGAACTTTGATTATAGGGTTAGAACATATAATTTCTACAATGCATTGGATTTTATATAGTTTAAGACTATATTGTGGATTTCTTTCAAATAAATGGACATGTGGATGGTTAGATGTGTGTTGGTACGAACAATATATTATGATATACTCGTAAGGGTGCTTTGCTAGATAATTAAGTTATGGTTATTTAATGCGTCCATGATGTTTATTCCTAGATGATCTTAACTCGCCCCTTTTTTTCAATAGATATGATGGTGATGAATTAATATATAACTATATATATATATATATATATATATATATGATTGTGTCGTTAGTTTAGTTTTGATATCAAATGTCATCATAGTTGCATCTCTTCATTAGTTTAGATTAGTTTATATTTGATGTGGCTATTCTCTTAATTATTGTCTCTTCTCATGATGGAGGTCTCCTACTTTCATTTTCTATTGACATGTTTCTAGTTTCCATGTGCTTGGAAAATATTGTTCACAATATGGAATATATCCTACAAAGGAACATTCAAGAATACAACACTATTCATAAAGGTGTGTTTAAAGCTATGGATTAATTCTTATGTTAGAAAGATTCGCTAGTAATGGATTTCACACTTTTATATTAAGAGATAGGTATCCCACCAATTGTAGCAATAAATCGAAAAGTGTTTAGATGAAATTATTATTTCCAAAGGAAAACAACTCAACTCTCATCAATATTTCAATATAGATGAAGAGAAATGGTTTGGTAAATCTCAAATTTAAGGAGAAAATTTATTCAAACTAGTTTATAGCTCGCATATTGATAGCTTCAACAAAGTATACTACAAATGTCAAATTTCAAATGTTTCTATGTTCATTCGATATGTTTCTATTTTCCATGTGCTTGGAAAATATTTTTCAAAAAATGGAATAGATCCTACAAAGGAACATTCATGAATAAAAAACTATTCATAAATGTGTGTTTAAAGCTATGGATTAATACTTATGTTAGAAAGTTTCACTAGTAATGGATTTCACACTTTTATATTAAGAGATAGGTATCCAACCCCTTGTAGCAATAAATCAAATAGTGTTTAGATGAAATTATTATTTCCAAAAGAAAACAACTCAACTCTCATCAATGTTTCAACATAGATGAAGAGAAATGGTTTGGTAAATTTCAAATTTAAGGAGAAAATTTATTCAAACTAGTTTATAGCTCGCATATTGATAGCTTCAACAAAGTATCCTACAAATGCCAAATGTAAAATGTTTCTATGTTCATTTGACATGTTTAGATTTTCCATGTGCTTGGAAAATATTGTTCACAACATGGAATAGATCCTACAAAGGAACATTCAAGAATACAAAACTATTCATAAAGGTGTGTTTAAAGCTATGGATTAATTCTTATGTTAAAAAGTTTCGCTACTAATGGATTTCACACTTGTATATTAAGAGATAGGTATCCCACCCCTTGTAGCAATAAATCCAAAAGTGTTTAGATGAAATTATTATTTCCAAAGAAAAACAACTCAACTCTCATCAATGTTTCAATATAGATGAAGAGAAATGGTTCGATAAATTTCAAATTTAAGGAGAAATTTTATTCAAACTAGTTTATAGCTTGCATATTGATAGCTTCGATAAAGTATCCTACAAATGTCAAATGTCAAATGTTTCTATGTTCATTTGACATGTTTATATTTTCCATGTGCTTGGAAAATATTGTTCACAACATGGAATAGATCCTACAAACGAAAATTCAAGAATACAAAACTATTCATAAAGGTGTGTCAAGCAATGGATTAATTCTTATGTTAGAAAGTTTTGCGATTAATGGATTTCACACTTTTATATTAAGAGACAGGTATCCCACCCCTTGTAGCAATAAATCCAAAACTGTTTAGATGAAATTATGATTTCCAAATGAAAACAACTCAACTCTCATCAATGTTTCAATATAGATGAAGAGAAATGGTTTGGTAAATTTCAAATTTAAGGAAAAAATTTATTCAAACTAATTTATAGCTCACATATTGATAGCTTCAACAAATTATCCTACAAATGTCAAATGTAAAATGTTTCTATGTTCATTTGACATGTTTCTATTTTCCATGTGCTTGGAAAATATTGTTCACAACATGGAATAGATCCTACAAAGGAACATTCAAGAATACAAAACTATTCATAAAGGTGTGTTTAAAGCTATTGATTAATTCTTATGTTAGAAAGTTTCGCTAGTAATGGATTTCACACTTTTATATTAAGAGATAGGTAAACCACCCCTTGTAGCAATCAATCCAAAAGTGTTTAGATGAAATTATTATTTCCAAAGGAAAACAACTCAACTCTCATCAATGTTTCAATATAGATGAAGAGAAATGGTTTAGTAAATTTGAAATTTAAGTACAAAATTTATTCAAACTAGTTTATAGCTCGCATATTGATAGCTTCAACAAAGTATCCTAAAAATTTCAAATATTTCTATGTTCATTTGACATGTTTCTATTTTCCTTATGCCTGGAAAATATTGTTCACAACATGGAATAGATCCTACAAAGGAGCATTCAAGATACTCCTAATTTTTGAAATAGGAAGAAGGATTAGCTTTATTCTTTTATATTTTATTGATGGAGCATAAAATTGGAATCCTAGGAGCATAAAATTGGAATCGTAACAAATAGAGGCATATGCGCTTTGAAAAGGGTTTAAAATAACAAAAGGAATAAGAATGAATTCAATCATTATGATTAATGACTGTAGGATCATTATCATTCATATGATTAAACAACCATTACCCATATGAAATTTTCTAGCATCAATTCCAGATTGATGTAGACAACAATAAGGCATATATTCACCAAAATTCAATACTACCATGTCTTGCAAGAACATAATCAAGAGGAAAATTGGTGAGAAAATTCAGATTTAGAATAAAATTAGGGGGAGATTAAGGTTAATGGTGTATTATTCCATGAATTTATCCCCAATTTATTGTATATTTGAAACATATTTTGTCGGTACTGTAACATATGGTTTAAAATCACTAAAGGAATAAGAATGAAGTTAATGTGAAATGCCAAATGTTTCCATGTTTAAATCATAGAAACATGTCAAATGTGTTGAAAGGATTTGGCCTCAACCACTAAATAGAATGTCATTCCTTTGCAACATTTTTTAGGGGCTGTAGTAAAAGTTGATTCAAAAAAGTATTATAAACCATAAAGAATGTGTTATATGTCAAAGGCCAACATGTTAATGAAATTGATGATAGACAGAGTAATGGTAGGAACACATAAATACTTGTTGATAGCAGAAAGGGCCAATACGAGCTGCAACATATTGTAATTGTTACTAAATACTTGGTAAAATTTAATAATTGTTTCAAAACATAAATTAATGTTCAAGAAGAATTAAATATATACTCATATTCTATGGACCTAAACTTTCAAACATTTTAGCAGCAAGATTTGTGAACAAGAATTTGCAAATACCATATAATCAAGCCAAGAATTAGCTATCATGCAACTTGCAAGTGAATTAAAGAATCAAACCAGAATCAGTCCAAAGAAAGGTATTTGGAAGCACCAGAAAATTATGCAAAAACTGATGAAAATCAGAAATATTCCTTATAATGAGACCCCAACATGCCAGGTTTGGCATATGAGAACCCCTTTCCAGGAATGCACCCATCCTAACCCCTTCGACTTTGACATAATGACAAAGTTTGGGCCTCAAATGGCATGCACACCTGATTAAGAGACGGAAAAAAACATCTTTGGCATAAAGACTCCTCATATCCCTGGAGAAGCACAGGATTCTACCCTTAGGGTAGCTTTAAAATATGATACATGAATAGCAAGAATTCTTCCTCTGATAATGATATTAATAAAATGACATTAAGACACAGTAAATGATGGACATGATCTTTTGAGAACCTTGTTTTCTACTAGTGTTTGATTCATCATTTCTATATTCGTAATGAGAAACATTAAATAAAAGTTAAAATTAAATTTAAAGAAAATTATCAACAACCAAGAATATTCATAAACAACAAAACATTTAAACCAACATTTTCCAAAACAAATCACTTGCCTCTTACGAAATATTAGATCATTGATTGGAATCTATATATCTTGGTGGAGAAATATTACAAAATTAAATTTCATTAGTGCTAGAATAACACTTGAAATTATTCTCTTGATGACAAACATAAGACTCATATTTTGAAATTTCTTTCAACTCGGGAAACTAGACTCCATCCGAGCTTCCACAAAAATAGTAAATAATTGTAAGTTTGATTGCAAGTTCAAATAAAGTACTCATGTTGACCCTAAAAGATATTTGATAGCATGTGGACATAGATTATACAAAATGCATGCAAGAATACTTGACTATGTAAATCTCTCTGACTGTAGGAAAATGAAGTGTTCCCTCCATCAGCGACATATCATAGGTCGCTTAAAATGTTAAATATGAGAGGCAAAAAGTTATTGTTTGGTCATCTTCATCATCTTCCAGCCAATAAGTTTCAAGAATCTTTACTGCCTTCTCATAAATTTCATTATTATCATGACTTGGAAGGTTCTCAATCTTCTCAAGTCCTTCAACATCATCAATATACTGTGCATAGAGATTTACACCTCCAGTGTTTCCCATAACCTTCTCTGCTTCCCCAACTTTCAAAATATTCTCTAGCCTTTCAAGACAAACAATCATCATTGTCACACTGGGATCAATCTTAGGAGGCTAAGGGATCTAGATCTAATACTTATTGTGATCAACCCTGCGTAAAGAAAGAATACCATCAATCATTACATTCCTAACAAAACCCACAAGGTGTGACCTGAAGAAATCTCTAAACTAGCTAACATATGCCTACATACAATTTTCAGCTTCCAAATTTTCTTAATTTAGCATGAATTCTCTTGAAGAAAAGTGAATTTATTGTTTTTTTACTAGGATGAGATTACTCAATGTTATCCCCATAACTATTATGATAAATGAATTTTTATATTGACCATTTATTGACATAATACTCTGTTGCTATTATTGGCCAAATGAGGAAATATGAAATGTGAATAAACGATGACTTATAAGAGAATTGACAAACCTCTCGCATCTTTTCAATTTGCTCTTTGCAGCCTCCAACATCATTGTAAGTAACATCTGGCTTTTCTTCAACAATCATCATTTTCACATTGGGATCAATCTTAGGAGGAAAAGGGATCTGAATCTGATACTTATTGTGATCAACCCTACATAAAGAAAGAATACCATCAATCATTACATTCTTGAAAAAACCCACAAGGTGTGACCTGAAGCAATCTCTAAATTTTTTTATGACATTAATGCAAACAACATAAAACATTATATTTGAAAACATATTAATGCTTCACTAAGAAGTAATGTGATATCTCACGTGTCAGTGACACGTAGAATTGATGGATAATTTATCACACTTAACTCTAAAGGAAACAAACTCCCTAGAAGACAAAGTGAACATAAAAGGATGGTTTTGCAAGGGGGGTTTTTTAATAATTGACCTGACACGCATGCCTTCTTCAATATCAGTAGGGGATATTTTATCACCTACTCCAACCAAAAACTGCATTCCCAAGAGAAAAGTTTGTAAATACTACATGCAAGTCAATGTGGCTTTCGGGAAACATTTGGTTTTGAATTCATAAGTTTTTTTGCGAGAAAAATACTAATCATTGCAGCTATATGTTTAATGTAAGAGTAAAGTAACAGTTTTGATTCTTGTTGCACCTATAAGAGAATAATGACTTTACTGTATGATCACAACAAAACCTGGAGAAATAGGCATACCTTGGAAATTTTTTTAACATTTATGACATACTTGGAATCATAAGTGTTTGGATTAATGATCTTCGTGCACCTCGCTACTTGGATGAGTAAAAAAAACATATTCATATCAATTAGATGTGACAGAGACTGATATTCTTGACCATTTTTACAAAAAAAATGTTATAATTAATCAAACATAATGAAAACTGATTTGTTTAGCATTGTTTTGGGTAAATAAAAATCAATTAACACAAACATGATATGCATCAACGATTGCCACATATATTTCTTGGGAAAATCCAATCCTAGGTCTAATGTTCAATAGTTGATCCCCAGACTAAGCTACTCTGAAGCAGGTCTCATATTTCAATGTTCGACACCTTAGCTGAATCTAATGAAAAATGTAAAATATAGTAAAAATACAAGCTTGAGCCATAAAATATGTTACATTAAGGATCCATCTTGACCATTTTATTGTTTTCAAGGATGGGTAGCTTGCTTCTCATTCCTGGGCCGAAGGATCGTGTTGTCCATTCCACTACTTTTATTTTCCTTTCTCCTTTTAATTTATACCATCCATTCTCAGAGGATCCTAGAATAGGCTGCATTGAAATTGAAGTGGCCCTATTTGATCAACCACAACCAGCTTGTCTACAGAAAACAATTCCCTTTAATAGGTCCATCTTCCCCCCCTTCTAACACTCCCTGAGAGGGCTGTCAGGGAAGGAGGTAATCAGATGAGAGGGTGGCTCCTTTCCAAAATACAGGATAGCATCCCCACTCCCATCTTGAGAAAAATCAGGGCCAAGAACAGTTTCAGTTGGATCACAGCCATTTCAACCTATTGCCAGGACCACGGACATTTGATTCTTCCCTGAGTATTTGCAACGAGGGGGGTTTACAGTGCTTGCTTTTTTAAGAAAAAAATCTAAATTTTCTTCAGGGAAAAAGTAGCCAATGTCTGCAGTCAAAACAGACCCTCCAACAAAAAGAAACATGTTCAAAATCCAACACTTCGGTCGAGTTGTTGTTCTTAGCATCCATCAGTTTAACACCCTTCCATAATAGAAAATAATATTCCTCTATGTTTCTTTTGGAACAATAAGGATGACCAACTTTTGCTTGAACTCCAAGGCTTTGTTAATAAATTTGTTTGCAAGAGCAGCTTTAACAGCAAATGAAGGATTCAACCCCGTAATCTGCAAATAAATTCAAGAAAAAAAAACACAGATTACAAGGCATTTTATTGAAGGGCACAATTTGTAATTACATGATTCCTCCCTATAACCACCCATAGATTCAATCTGCAGAACTAAAAAAAGCAAGGCCAACAAAAATTATTTCTAGCTAATAGTGACTTTTCCATCTTTGTTAAACAGAAGCATGTGTGAAATCATACTTACCAATCTGGTATCGATTGGTGATTTATCTTTACTAACAGTCATCCAATCCCATTTTTCAAACTCAAAATCATTCTACAAATGTCACATAAATGCATCGACGTCAGACTAACTGTGATAATGACTTCAAAAATGAATTTCATATTTTTGTCGAGTGCCAAAATCTACATGCTCTTAAAAAATACTTGAACAACAAATGTGGTTCATTCCCAAAATTACCTTGGCAAGGAAAGCACCTGACATAATTATTGAGATAAGAGACGCCTCCAAATTATGTTCTCTTAAAGGGTCATTGGCATTCACAGGGTGATATCTTCTTATGAGTTTGCATCTCACGCCCATCTTGGGCACCTACGTGGGCTTGGAAAATTCCAAAAGAGTTCCCAAAACATTACTGGAAATGACTAAGGCCCAAAATTCCTTGGAAACACCCACAGGGGCGTCACTCATAAAGCAATATTATATCACGTGCGTTCATATTGGGGTAAATTTTTTTAATAAAACCCAAAACATTATATTGGATATATAACCATGGGTTAGAGGGTTTTTTTTTATTACATAGGAAATATAAATATTTTAGGGTATTTATTATTGATTTATTTGGCCAAATGGCTTGTTGTGCGGGCATGTCAAAAATAAAAAAAGCGCCTCCGACAATTTTGTCATTGGAGCGCATTCCATTGCAGAGAACCATTGCCATTGCCGTTCGATTCAGATTCAGCAGATCAGAAATTCACCAGAGGCCGACCACAAATTTTTCCATTGGAACACGTTCGATTCAGCAGAGGCCAACCATTTCCATTAGATTCAGCAGAGGCGGACGAGCATTGCAGACATCAGAGGCGGACGGGCACCATCGCAGACAACAGAGGTAGACAGACTAGGGTTTAGACAGGAAGTGGACGAATTTTAGATTCGCAAGCCAACTCTCTTGTCTATACTGTAGCTGCTGGTGATATCCACTGGTGAGTCTAGTTTTGCCGTAGAAATCGTATTCTCAGAGCGCTAGAGCAGAATACTATCATTTTTTTCAGCGAGAAAGTTGCTTCTGTTGAAGGAAAAGAACGATTTCAGAGTCTAATTATGGCATCTCCATTCAAATTTCTTTCTCCTGCTCTAGAGTGGCCCAAGACTGCCTTCACAAGCCTAGGAAATGGGAATGGCCTTCAGAAGAGCTTCAATGTTTATGTGCATTCCAAGGTTCCCGCGAAGAATCTCTGCACCTCCACCCTAGCCAATAGCCCTGCAGAGTATCCTCAGAGAGCACCGTCTTCGTTCAAGGATTCATTTTCCATGAAAGCTAAGGAGATCAAAGAGAACAATGGGCCTAAGAACATCAAGCCTCATAAATCTGCAAGCATGAGGTCGCCCACACCCAAAGGCATCAAAAGTTTCATGGCCCCAACGTTTTCAGCTGCTTCTAAGGTTGCTGAACCCAGAAAGAGGATTTTGATGGAGAAAAATGAGACTGTTGGTAATCCTTCTTCTTCAATGCAATCACCGGCCAAACTCCTGGTGAAATCGCCATCTGTGCCGAAGCCTCAAAATTCGGTCTTGTATGGGCCTATGATGGAAGATATCCCACTTGCTAGAGAAGAGCATGGAGAAGTTTCAGTGGATTGTATGGAGGTGGACGAAGACCAATCCACGCCACATACTAAAAGCAAGGCTTGCAAGGTTCTTTTTGAAGCTGGGTTTGTTTCCAATCCCGACGAGGGAAAGGAACCTAACCTTGAATTAAGCGAGGAAGGTGAGTCATTAGCCTTTCTGGCTGAGTTTCCTGACCCTGGCGACGAGCCCACAATCCTTCCACCCTATGATCCTAAGACTAATTATCTGTCTCCCCAGCCTCAGTTTCTCCGTTATCGTCCAGAAAGAGACTTAGAGTTGGAAGTTGGGGGACAAGATTGTGGGGAGCAGGGGTTTTTGGAATCTGGAATGGAAAGTGGGCTTAGCGAAGTCACTAAGGTTAAGAAAATACAGTCCCTGGGAGACCGAATGGCTTCTGTAGGTATATCCACTGATTGTAGAGAAATCCATGAGGTTGAAGAAAAAGAAATAGCATCAGTTGATAAATTTGAGGAAACGCCTTGTAACACTGGTGGTGCAGCCTTTGAACCTAGGTTGAATATTTTTGAAAAAGAGTGGGCAATGTATGATGATGAAGATGAGGAGGAGGAGGAGAAGCCCTCTGGTTGGTTGAAAATTTCATTGCTATTTGTATTTGTTTTGATGTCTGCTTCAGTTTCTTTGTTGGGATCGAGAAGCCCCGGTCTTCTGCCACCATCTCTGCAGAACAATGCATTGGCTAATGGTGAGTTTTATGCCTCGGCAGTGAATGCTGTTAAAGATGTTCAAGGGTTTTGGAGAAAGGATTCTGTCAAAGATATGAATCATTCTCTTTTACAGTATTGAAGGGCAAAATTTGATGTTATTTTAGAGAATGTTAAGTTCTGGGTTGATTCATCCTTGACCAAGCGAAAGGTGCTAACAAATTCTGTTATGGAAAGAACAATGGAGAACTCCTTTGAGAAAACCCATAGCAGTGGTATTGAAGGAATGGGTAATCATCTTGGCTTGGAAACTATTGTAGAAAGGTATATCAAGGACCATAGCCTTTCCTCCGATGAGGGCCTACTGGATAAGGGGAGTAGCATAGAGGCTACTCTGAAAGGATTCGATCAGTTTGTTGCTTCTTCAGTTCATAATGAACATTCCACCCAAATATCCAGTGCAAGGGAGGGAGGGCATGTTCCAGAGGGGAATACTAAGCTTGAAGCTGATCTTCACAGTGCATCTGAGAACCCGTCATCCTCTGGAATGCAAGAAAAAGACAATAAGGTTGGAGTAGAAGAACATGGAGACTTAATGCCGTTATCTTCTCCAGAAACCCTTCCTCGTTTAGACATACCTTTATACTCCTACACTGACATAGATGATGAAAACGATAGATATGATTTTGAGGAATCTATGTTCTCATATTCTTCATATAGAATAGACATTTCTACTGCTTCTAAGGAATCTCTTCATATGGTTCATTCTGAAGAAGCAGATAATATCAATGAAGCAGCAGACATTGATGAGATTCCTGAAACTACCGTCGTTCCTAACCATGACCAGAAGTTTGCATCAGTTGTCAGCGAAGATTCAGAAGTCAGTGAACCTTGGTTTCACAGAGCAATACAAAATTCAAGCAAGAATCTGAGGCAATAGACATGGACAGCCAAACACCTGAGAATGTGACTGTCGAAGATGAAAGTTACAGTGCTTCTCCTTCAAATGTAGATGGTGAGTACCTTGTGAAGGAGTTACAATTCACAGAGACGACTGACTCTATGATTTCCCAAGTGGAAGAGAGAGCACTAGAAGAATCTACTTCATCTGCTGCAAGAGACTTCATTGGTTCTGGAGTTGATGCCTCCACCCTTCCAAAGAACTCAGTAAGAGAGCTTCTGCCTAGTCAAACTATAAGTTTATCAATTCTAGGAGCTACTGCATTAGCTGCTATTTATTTTGTTTCTGCCTCTAGGAGAAATTCTAAAATCCCTAGTGAAGTTGGAGGGAAATTAGTTAAAGCAACGAAAGAACCAAGAAACATTTACTACTCCCCATACTCTAGGGTGCAGTTTATGTCATCCCCTCAAAACAGAATAGAGAAGCGAGTAAATTCCAGGCTTTCTCCACCTCGTGTGGAATTACTTGCTGAGTATTTTCCAAGAGAGATGAGCAGCTCAGATAGAAGTATCATCAGAGAGAGAGTGCATATGACAATATTTCTCGGACATATGAAAGAAGGTCAAGAAGAGGAGACAGCATATCCTCTGCAACTAATCAAGAGTATTAAGTTACACCATAGTTTTCCACAGACTCACGTTCTTATGGAAGCTTTACAACTTATGAGAAAATTGTCCGAAAAGAGGGTGGTCAAGAAGAGGAGCACAAGGTAGTCGCCCCAGTGAGAAGATCGAGTAGAATCCGCAAGCAAGCAGTATCTCCTCTGTGATGTGAAGATGAAAACAAAGAGGGTTTTTTATATCCCCTGGTTCACATGGCTCATCGTATCTGATGAGAAATATTTCTTTTATTGTTCTTGGGCATCATTTTACATTTCAGAATTTAATTACTGCTTAAACGATGCATTCCTCATTGGAATGGCGACAAGGCAACAAGATTACATATGGGTTGTCTTAGTTCTCTGTGATTAAATGATTAGTTACTTGTGGATTTAACTGGTTTTTATTTGAAGGGAAAAAACTAATGTACATATGGGTTGTCCCGGTTCTCTGTAACTGAATTGAATTAGTTATTTATGGATTTGACAGGTTTTTATTTAAAAAAAATGTAATTTAAATGTAATTTACTTCATATAATATAATAAAATCATTCATTACCTGAGTGAAATACTTCATATAATACTCCTCTTCTTCAAACAAATGCAAATGCAGAATCCCCTTCTAGTTTAGTTTCCCAGTTTGTCATGGTCACGTTGTAACAAGTTCCTGTATGATACTGTTTCCTCCTGACCTTCGTTTTTATGTACCTTATATACCCTTGCAATTGTTGGTTCGTCTTAAGATTCATTTCAATTTGAATAGCGGAGAGATATTTCGAGTTCTGAAAGTCGGTATCTGTAGAGAATTTGATGGTGTCAATTGAGATTGGTGGTGTGTCACACATATCTGTTATGATGTTATGATCTCCAACACAGAGAATAGCTCCATGGCATCATCTAAGCCTAAAGGAAAGGAGGAGTTCTTCAGTAGGATTAAGGTTTTCTAGCTTGATTTGCCTAGTTTTCCTTTTGTCTTCTGTTTCTTTGTTTGAGGTTTTGAAATGTTTAACAGTTTTTCCATAAGAAGTCGGTGTTCATGAATTCTTTATTTCCATGGACACATAATGCAGAGTCATCTTCTTCTTGTGTGTGAGAGAAAGGATGCATTTTGGGTGATTCATGAGGAGCAGATGTAGTGGGTCTGGCCTAGCGCTTTGCAAGTATGCTTGGAACCGACTTTATATAGAGGGAGTCCGGGAGAAGAGGGTTTTTGTATGATTAGCTTTGGGTTTTGTTAATTGGAGTCTGAGTTCTTGGTTGTTCTTGCATAAAGGGTTGAGCGATGGATTTCCCTTGTTAGGTGGCAATTTCCAGCGATGGTTGTCCTTGTTAGGTGGCAATTGCCAACAAGATATGTTGGTAGTTCAAATCTGATGAGAAGTTGAATACTAATATGGTATGAATGGATGATAAATACAAAATTTTAAAAAATAATGAGGGGAAAGGGTTTGCCACAGTTATCAATAGCCTGTAGTCTCCCCCTACACGCTTGAGCTCTGTTCTCTCTTTTGTTTGAGGATTGATGTATGTTGCTTAGATGGTGGGATAAGAGTTGTAAAATTAAAGTAGCCAGTGCAGAGCTCCCAAGCTTGGTTCCCCCTTTTGTTTAAAGATTGGTCTATGTTGCTTAGATGCTGAAATATGAGCTGCTGTAAAGTTATTAAGTGGTCAGTGTAGAGCTCCTAAGACATTATGAGAACATGGGTGCCGAAAAGGCATGAAACTATGTTTAAACCCAGAGCTTTGCCAACCCAGAATTTGAAGAAAAAGAACCAAAATTACTACAGGCAGCTTTATATTTCTTTAAACTTTTTATGTCTGGATAATTTGATTATCAGAGTATCTTCTATTCTGCAATATAGGGGATATGATTATATGTGTGTATTTGCAAGTTTTATTTTTTCTGTATGTTCCTTTCTGCCACACTGGGGATATCAATTTATGTTTGCATTTGGGGATTTGATAATTGGAGTATATTCTAATTTGTCAAGCTGGGGAAGCCAAGCATTCTATTGGACAGTTTCTTTGACTGCATCACGGAGATTGCTGCAGTGCTGGCTCTTACACGGATGGGTGAGGTTGGCTGCAGAGTTGACACTACATCCAGGCTTGCCCAATGGAGAATATAAAATTTGGCTTCTTATACTTCCTATAGGAAGTCCGATCCTTTCAAGATAGGGGTGTGGAATTGGTAAGCATCTTTATTCTGTTATTAAATCTATTTTTTCTTGAATCCTGTGTTGGAAACTTGCATTTTTTAGTATGTATTATGCCAGCTAGATGAGATGCCAAAAAGAAGTTATGTGTAACTTCCAATTTCGTGAAAATTTATTGTGTGAGACTGCTTGTGAAACGTTGGTGATTTTTATTTTGTCATTTATTTATTTGCTATAGTAAAAGAGTAACAAGCTCTGCGATGAGCATGGGAGGATTTTATATTTTTTATTCCTTGCAAGATTTGTAGATGTTTTAGACTTCCTATCGTGTCTTAAGTTGGCTTTACTTTTCTGATTTTAAGAATCAAATCATTAGTTCTAAGAATCTGGGTTCAGTCATCAAGTCCTATATTTTCTACATTTTATTCCTGATTTGTTGGTTTTTGCGATCTGAATCTCTCTGAAGGTTGATTTTGGCATCATAGTTTCTTTTGTCTTAGTGTCAAGTGAATATCTTGCTTTAATTTCTTCGTACTTCCTGGCTTTGGACTTTTTATTTCAGATTTTTAGGTTTTTGATCTGCGCATTACCCAAGGCTTCTCTTCCTTCCTGGGCCTAAATCATATTTGTTTGGGGGTCAATGTGATTGGATTTATGATGAAGCCAACGTTCATTTCCATTTCCAATGTCAATTTCCTGCATCATTGTGTTTGTAAGCTACATTTATTTGGCCACTATACTCCTATTTGACCATTATTCTTCAGCCCTACTCTTCTGCTTGATTGCCACTTGATTTGAGATCTACAAAATGAGCGATTCTTGTTTCAGTGTCATGGCTATTGTTTGAAAAAATGTGACATATACATTTTACCGAGGTCTCCTATTTGAAAATATAGGGGCTAGTAACATACTTGGGTCATTTGTCTCCCCTTATTAAACTTTATGAGAAACCTCACCCTTCAATAAGAACGGTGTTCCCCAACAGCTCTTCATATGAAAAATCAAGGAAGCATCCCCTTGAAGTAATTTTTATAGATATAATTTGCAAGAAAAACATGTTTAAACAAACACATTTTTATTAGAAGTGTAGAATTATGGCCTTCCTTTTAAATTTTAATAATTGGGCAGAATATTTCCAATCCTATGATAGGCCATTTGCTTTCGAACTTAAGAGATATACTAGCTACAATTGCATCTAATTTCCCTTGTTCTTCATGCCACTTATAAGTTATAAGTTATAACCTATGAAACCAAATCAAACAACAACATCAATATCATAAGCATTACAAGATAAAGAGCAACATCAATATCATAAGCATTGAAAGATAAAGAGTATTTTGTTAATGAATTAACCAACCTCTTTTGGTTAGAATGTGCGTGTCAGGAAGAATTGATTTAATGTTTGTGATTGCATTTTTTTCTTTTCAATTATTTTTTCTCCCTGCCCCCTACAAGTATTGATAATGTACTATCTTAAATGTACAATTTTTTTACAGATGAGGGAAGGGGTTGCTTAGACCTGATTTAGATGACATGACTCATAACATTGGTTTTAATTTTGTAGGCACATTTCAATAGAAAAAAGTAAACTATCATATGTACGATGTTTTCCAGAACCTTCAAAGCTGTTGAAGGAGCAACCTCCAATAGCATCATTTACTGTTCAAATTCAGACCTTGGGAGGAAATCATCAGATTTTAACACATCCAGGTATGGTTTTTTAAATTGATTGGTCAACTCGAATTCATTAGCAGTTCTCTTTTTTAGTTCTGAAACTATAGCAGGATGTAAGGCCTTTGGAATTGATTAGTATCTTTCGTTTTTGAGGAACTGCAGATTTGATTAGTTCCTTGATTTTAGAAATGTTTCTCAACTGTAGGTAGAGGCCGAGAGGCCAATTGCATGTTCTTGATCTATAGGGTGTATTAGAGCCTCTTGAAATTCAACGGAGCCTCTTGAAATTCAAAATTTCACCCCTTTTGTTTTAAAATTTTGGACAAGATGTCCCAAATTTCCAAACACGCCCTTCCTCACTCTAACCCAAAAAATTCTAACAGGCTCTTTTCCATTCTAGGTATTGCTGTCACAACATGCTAGAACCTCCCTTTGACTAAGAAGTTTTGGGTGAGGTTTCTATACTTTAAATAGAATTTTCACTTAGCCCACCTGCATGAAACATTCTCTATCCTTAAAACCCAAATCATGTTTATGTTTGTAGGAGATATAACCCAAAACTTTCGAACAAGCTCTTTTCCACCCTAGAAGTGTTACAGTTACAACATGCTAGAAGCTCCCTTTGACTGAGAAGCTTTGGTTGAGGTTTATAGCTATTAAACACAATTTGCACTTAGCCCATCTACATGAAATATTATCTATCAAGAAAACCCAAAGCATATATTTTTTTTAATGTTTACAGGAGATTTAAAGTTTGAGACTTGGTGGAGATACAAAACACTTATGCTTGGTGACTCACCAAGATCAATCAACAGACAGATACATATATATTTTATGTGGCCTCTCGAGTTTCACCTTGTGATGCCCTTCACATGGGTTACTATATATATATACCTTGTGGCACCTTTACCTTGGATGATGGGTTCTTGGGTATGTTTTGCACTGGATTCAATTTCTTGGTCATTATAACTAATTGTCATTGCAAGTGCATAGTCATAGACGAAATAGGCCCTGCTTACAGAGGCAGACAAGTGAGAATAGGGAGCTTGAGTCCATATAATCTTTTGAAACCCTAGTTTACTTTCATTTAGGGTGTAACATCTTTGATGTTGTAAAAGCTTGCTCTGTATCAACTTACTGCTAAGGCTTCTTTGGTTTGTGCTGTGACATCATAAGATTGAGCAGGAATTTTTGTCATTGTCTTTAGATAGTG
Organism: Pinus albicaulis; assembly: GCA_034641835.2. Lineage (NCBI taxonomy): Eukaryota > Viridiplantae > Streptophyta > Pinopsida > Pinales > Pinaceae > Pinus > Pinus albicaulis. The sequence continues at coordinate 964,258,661 of CM076581.1, read as the reverse complement.
CACAACCAAGATGAAAACAGTTGGTCAAAATGAAATCTGTATAGGCATTTTTCTTACGTGTCTTTGATTCCTTCAGTTCTTAGACCTGTTGTCAGCAATTTGTAGGATATGTTGAACTCTTGGATATTTTCTGTTTGGTGGCATCAAATTTGAATTTTCCTCCTTTGTTTGAAAATGTACAAACTAAATGGTCAACACATGAGATAGGCACATAGAGCGTCCATTTCAAGGCCCAAAACTTCTGTGACTTCTTGTAGTTATATATTTGGTCTAAATTAAGTTAAGGTGAAAACTTGACCTTTTTCTTGCCATGTCTGTGCTTTACTTTCAAGACTTCTGTTTCTGAAACCAAATGAAATTGCTAACTTTGAAGCATAAAAAAACAATTTTATACATAAATCCCCCACTATGGCAATACATGAGTTTGGTTGCATAGCATCTTCAGTCCTTTGTTATTGCAGTGAACTGTGTATAGGCTATTTGTACTGAATGCTACTTGGTTATGTAGGAAATGATTTGTTGATTGATGATCACTAGGCTCTATAGTTCAAATCTCATAGCATTAAAAGACATCGGAGGTAAGACACTGAAATTGATATATGTTTTTCTAGCTTCTTTATAGAAGTGCTATTATGGGTTCCAAATAACAAAGGGACATATCTGCAAGCTTCTAATAAGTAGACTGTAACTCTGGTTTAAAAATTGAAGTCTGGTAAAGGCAATCAAACTGGTAAATACCTTTGAATGTTTTAAAGTAAATATCTATTTTATGAATTAAAGTAAATACCTTTTTGATTTGATGTATTTTGTGTAATCTCACGAGTTTAGTGGATATGCAGCCTCACTATCTGGGGGTGGGTGAAGTTCAGACACGTGTGATGGTTCTCACAACATAGACACGTGTGATTTTGATCAGATTGTTGATATCTATTTGTTTCTTTCCAGTGTGAAGCGAGCAAATGGGCCAGTCGGCCAGTCTAGAGGAAATTCCACTGCAGGCCATCCTCAACCTAATTCTATTCCGAAGATTCAAAATGGTGGGCACATTCAAAGGCAGCAAACAGGGGGAAATCCCACTGCAGGATCCTTTCAAGCTAATATGTTAATGTGAAGAGTCAGAATGGTGGGAATACTTAAAGGCAGCAAACAGGAGGAAACCCCACCATGGGCCCCCTTTTTTTAACATTCATTATGTCCCACATGTAGCACACCTTCCGACGTTCCTTTGCGCCTCCTGGTGCAATTGCTAGTTTAGATGTTTCCATGTATGTATGTAACAACATCTATGTCATACCAGGTTGTAGAGCACCTTGTTACTCTCGGTGCAATTTCCAAGAAAATAATATATTTCTTTTGGTACACTGACCTTCCAATTGATGAAGTAAAACTTATGTTCAGTGTGCCTTTCGTCCCTAAATGTGTAAAATTTTTACAGCTAAGAATAACTACAAGTAAATCTAATTATCATTTAAAAACAAGAAGCCTCAGCAGGATATTGTGGATCCTGCTTCAGATATTAAAGATGTAATGTAGAATAAGCCTAGAACCTAATTGCTATTGAGGCCATTGTACCTCAATAAATTACACTGTAGAAAACAATTATTCGAGTGACACCTTCCATTAATTCCATTTCAGCAACAACAATCTCAGTTGTATACCATGAACCATGTCGTCAAAATTTTGAGGTCTAGGGTAAATAATTGAGATTGTTTTTGCTAAAACGGAACTGATGGGAAGTGTTGCTCGAATAGTTGTTTTGTACAGTTTAATTTCTTGGTGTACATTTGGATTACGTGGTTCATGGTATGTAACTGAGATTGGTGTTGCTGAGATGGAATTGATAGCAGATGTCTCTTGAATACTTGTATTGTACAGTGTAATTCCTCGATGTACATTGGCCTCAAATATAGAAAAGAAAGTATAGGCACTAAGTTCTCACTCCTAGATGAGGATCTAAATTGGTGAGAGTTAGTCCTAGCTATTTAGTATTGTTTTTATATTACAGTACCATTTCCTATTAACGAATGACAGAAGATAAGATAAGACTAGTTTTATTAATGGCAGTGGGCGACAAAAAGATAGGTCAATGGGGCTCAAAAGTACACCAATTACAACATACTATGGGAGTGCCCATTACTTGTCATTAGGAATAGATGTAAAAAGTAGAGGGAGAAGAATTATCCACATCTATATCAGTCACTCTGGAGCTACCGATGTACTGCTTGATAATGTCTGCTGGGGAGTGCCAATATATGGTCTACATATTTAAATTAGTACTGGAAAGGGGTTTGGAAAATTTCAGGCTTGGGTAGGGTTTGATTCCCAACTTGAATCATAATCTACAATGAGATTCTTGATTTTGCCCACAATGAAACTGTCTAAATTAGCTAATTTGTAAGTCTACTTCAATTTTTACCAACCTATATCCTTTCTAAGTTGGATGATAGGTATCACGCGTTGTTACCAAATACAAATATTTTTTATTATATTATTTTTGAGCCTCGAGGATTTGCTTGATTGGCCTTGGAGTCAGACATTGAACTTCTCAGAAGTGGGATGTCACGATTTCAACTCCTGTGATTCCTTTGAAGTGGGATGTCACGAGTTCAACTCCCGTGATTCCTTTGGGGTTATGCACTGAAATCAATACTGATGGTCTACCTGGTTTACCATTTATGAATACTTGGATTCCTTTGGGGTTATGAACTCTAATCAATACTAATGGTCTACCTGGTTTACCATTTATGAATACTTGGAAAGTGACATGTATTTTTTATGTATTGTTTTGCTATTGCTAGTTAATCAAAAATTAAAATTAGACATGATTAAATTGGAACAGGTTCAAAAGCAAGGGCTTCTGTGGAAGTGAAAAGAACTAATGGAAGTCTATGTGCTTGTGCATTAATGACCAAGCCTTAAATTATAAAATTGTCTAGGATTTTGATGTATTGAGTTATCTAGCTAGATGCAAATAAGTCTTGAGTATATTTGTGTATCATAGATAGCATGTTCTAAAACTTATTAACAAAATAAATTTCAGTTGGTTGCTGCAAGATTTGATTCTTGAGGTAGTATGGTTGAGCATGGTGATTGATCATTTAATATCATCACGATGTCTTGACACCTTTGGTGACATAAGAGAACCTTGATTTGAAAATGACATTTATAATAATCTTGTGGATAGATAATAATGAGACTGTCAAGGGAAGTAATCTATAGACGGTGACCTATGTGTCCGTGATTGACCCTGTTTCACATTTGTATACTAATGTTTAATGACAACATGACAGATCTTGCTTTTGTCACAATAACCTTGACATCTGTATAGCAACAATCTTCTTCGTGACATGGTGACAATGATCCCCTTTTGTGAACACTGTTGAAGATTCATCTTGAGGTTGTTGAATATAGTTGTTACAGTAATTACGACTGAAGATTAATCTTGAGGTTGTTGAGTATAGTTGTTACAGTAATTATGACTACATCTCCAGTGCTTCCAAATGGGCCTTGAAATTTCTGGTATCATTTTGAAAACACATTCTTGTCTTAAGCTAGTGAATATTGGGCTTATTAAATCTTCTCCAATCCAACCAAGATAGCGTTGTGACACCATAGATCCCTCCAAATGTGAAATCCCATCTTTGAAAGATGCTTACTGAAAAACTTGGGGGTAGACCTACCTATCATGTTGATGTTGGCAAGGTTCACAAAACATAGCCACATAATACCATCCATTTGAACTTGGGGGATACTGTCTACAATGCTTACAAAATATTTTTGATAATCCCGAAAACAAGAAATCTAGCGGTAAGAGCTCTTTAAATCACATCACCAAGCTTAAAAAACCATTAATGCCATCCACATGGGTCATTTCCAAATGATTTCTTAATAAAATATACCATGGCGCTTTCATTAAAACACTTAAATTAAAAACAACAAAGAACAATGTTTTTAGTTTTTTTTCATTAAAGCAAAGGGAGGGTCTCATAACTCTCATCCTCACCTTGCCTTTTCTTCTCTATATAACTCTCTGAAACTGTAACTTTTGTTGTTCCACCTTGATAAGACACTAGTTTGAGTACATGAGATTGTAGTTGGTTTTTTGAACAAGAAGCTTTCAAAGGGAAGAGGGTCTAGACTTGTGATTGAACACCTTATTTGGTGCAAACATATTCATGAAGATTGATCAATTGATTTTTTCGTCATCATATAGATCAATTTCTATGTCATTTTATAGACATGCACATAATCAATCTTCCTAAAACATGGTTGATCTTTGTATGCCTTAGAACATTAAATGCCACAAACCATAGTGAGATGTGCTTGAGTGTGGATTGAGTAATCACATTGTGGGAATACTAATATGCATCTCCTATGTATATCACAAGAAGAAAGGTGAATTTTGGAATGCATGTGGGGTGATAAGAGAGGCATCATGTCATTATGTTAAGGATATAAATATAAAGGGGTATAAAAAATGTTAATGAAAAAATGGATACCTACAATATCTAGTGAAAGTAGGGGGTTTTTAAATTGGGAAAATGCAATGGGTTAGTATTGGTAGGGGGTTAAATAAAGTGATTTTTAAAGGCATTTTCCAATATGTAGTCAAACTAAGGGTATTGTTTAGTATGCCATGAATGCACGTGCTATGCCATAGGTTAATTGAGTGACACCCCCGTGGAAACGCCATTGGCCATACCACACAACTTTTTCAATACCAAGGTGATGTTCCTCAAATAGCAATCCCCTATCTTTGTTTTGTCTTAAAAGATCATTTACATGCATACGCCAATAATTTCATATGTTCCCGCAAATAATTTCATATGTTTCCCTAAGTTTCAAAATATGGACTCGCAAGGTCCATTAATTTTACATGCTCATTCTAGGGGTAGACTTTCCCTGTGGCGAAGGCATGCAATCTGCAAGGAAAAGGTGCATGAATAAGTAGGGGTTCGCAGGTGGTGGCACCAAAGGTATCAATCAGTATTGCATCTACAAAATTTCCTTAATACATGGTTGGCTTATTCCACTACTATAATCTATTGTAAATAAATCAAATTTGAAATTGTCAAAGTAGGGAAATTAAGTTGTGAACTCAGGACTTTTCTTACATAGTCAGATACTTGGATCCCCCTTGCACCTTGGGAATCCTCATGAGCCATATTATTATTCCTACCTCCTTCGATGGTGCCCACAACCCTACTCCTTCTCCTCTCCAACTTTAAATTCATTTTTGCTCAGCCTTACCTGGTGTTTACACCATTGAAGCTCCTTCCTGTTGGACATGGCTATATCCATTTGAAGTCTTCACCTTTGTGCATACCCATACTTGATTACTCCCCTGCTTGACAACTCCAACTCCATGACACAAAGCCAAATCCTGTTGAGGGTCCTCTTCTCAAGTAGAAGGGAGCACTGAAGGCACACTTCAAACTCATAAGGAAGCATGGAGTTATCATTACCAATCCCCTGCTCCTATACAACAGGAAATAAACTATGTTGATATTGAATTTCATGTTGAACATGATGGGCAAGTTGATAAGGAGGTCTTGGCCTCTATGGTTGAGTGGGTGATTGATTCAGGCCATACTTTAGGGCACCAAAACTATCATCTATGTATAATCAAGCTATACTAGAACATGAAATCGCTCCCCAACAATCTCTTACTAGAGCATAATGAAGCTTGCAGGGAGATATTATTACAGATTGATGAACAACAAATGGAGCACAAGGATCCCAGTTTGCAACACTGTGACATCTCTACCAAGTTGGCCCTCCAAATTTAATAGATGGGATGGAGAACAAAGCCAACAACTAAATATCAATCTTCTCGGGGGTTGCATGGTAATAGAATGGGCTACCACTGTTCATGTCGTGGACAATGAAACTACGATCTTGTTGTGAGAACTTGTGCCCAGATTGTACCTTTGTTCAGACATGAGATATGACACCATTTTCAAAGATTCTTCTTCCATAGTTAACTTTATCTATGAGTTTACTGATTACTGTTTGGATTTTTATCATAAATGCACGAATTACACCCTTTTTACTATGGTCCTTAAGTTGGACACTCTCCCCACTAATAATCTTATGAAACTTTCTTTCTATGTTGAATTTCTCTCTTTCGTGTGCCATGTAAATATTTTTTTGGGTTGTGTGTTCCTATCCTTTAGTGCCTCTATTGTGCCTTTATGGCTGGTTATAATAGTCAAGAAAGTACAAGTCATCCAAGAGATGAGCTCACAAATATGCCACATGTGGACTAAAAATAGTGATGTAGCTGATGGTCTTTCCTGTGGGTTTACACTCTATGATGTTTTCAAACATGTGCATGTAGTTATGCTTGATGAAAAGGGATTTTTACACATTTCCAACTTTTGGAAAGTTGGGATCACCGTGCTACTTTGCAAATGGGATGACAATCACATGTGCAGTCCCTTTTCATTGGTGGACAACACTTGGTTCCAACTTCGGGACTTGTTCTTCATAGAAGTGGATGAGAACCTCAAAATAATTTCATGCACATATGGAACTAGCCTCCACGTTACAAAATATCATCACTACATCAAAGGTTGGCCCTTATAAAGAAAATCACAAGACATTGAAGGCTATGAATCTAAGAATTGAAAATTGCTGCTCAAAATAGCTCATTCTACTCTAAACTACTACTCAGTAGAGCTTATTCATTTCCTATCCTGTTGTAGCATGTGCCAAAATAAGGCTTCTAGTTGAAATTAGTGAATTAATGCAGCCACCACATGGATACAATGGTCCTTTCCTCTGTGCTTAGTCATCATGAAAAACTAGGAAACCTTGAAACCAAAATGTTTGGGGGATGGAATATTATCATTGCTGGGCTACAACAGAACCTGGGTACTTGCAAATGAAAAATGTCATCAATTTTCATGCAACAGTGGACATGATCTTCCACGAGATATGTGTAGTTGTCCTGAAGAGGATTGTTGTGAACTCTGTCAAACCACATACTACCTCCTTTTATTGAAACTCCCATTTTTCCATAACATGAGAACACATACTATTGTCCAAATGATTGTTGTTAAAGGTCTGTATTGGATAGATGAAAAATTGTCACAAGGGAAGCATGATCTGCATTTCTGTCTTTTAAGGAATATTGGTTCCATAGTCTTCCATAACCATTATTAGGCCACCAAAAGTGCTAGTAATGCAACCAATCTGGAAATTCTGCACCTAAGGCTCTAAGTGATACACCTATAAATAGCTGGGGAATGCAGTCCACTATCATACCTACAGTGTTTCCCCTAAGAGATCACATCCACATTATTACAGGAAAAGAGTTCTGAAGTAATAATATGTAGTGTAGAGCACTCCTTGGTGGTTATTATGGAGTAGCAAGGCAACCAGACCAAATTCTTCCAACCTTAGGTCACTGACTCTACTAGTTCTTATGTTTCAGTAGGGGTAGTGTCTTCCTGGTGTTCTAGGATTTCTTCTACCCTTACTTATTTTTTTTAGAGTAGCAGAGATTTGGGTGGTGATAGGAATGTATCATGTCCTCTTCTTTCCTGGAACATAGGGGGGCCTATTTTGATTCCCTCTCATTCTCTCGGTGGTTGGTTTGCTACTAATTATCTCCATGTCAATATCACTTTCCTTCTATGGTGTAATAGAATTTGTCTCTTCTTCATTAATATGAATTAGTAGGTACTTCGTAGCTAAGGTATTCATGACAATATATTCTTCCTCCCTCGCAATTGCAATGGGTGGAGTCACACAACATTGGGCTCATTTAGTGAAGTTGCAACCATTGGATTTGCAATGACTTCTTCCCAGGATTTTCTTGCTTTGTTTAGAGCTTGTACCATGAGTAACCTAATAAGGCCATGATGAGAGATGAAATATCTTGGTATGTTTGCTTTTTGTGCACGGGCTTCCTTATTTTGCAGGGACTTGAGTAGGAAGTATGACATATTGACATTGTGATAGTGTCTGAGATGGTCAAGGAAAAAAATGTGCATATTACTCTAAGCCAAATGAAGCACCTATACTGTCAGTAACCTAGTGAATTGACTATGGCTCAAAGTTTTTACTGAAAATTAAATATTAGTTCTAGCATTCACTAGATACATAAAGGAACCTCTCAACTGTCTATAAATTCACTAGATATCCTATTGATAATGTGGCAATGATACCAATGAAGAAATGGTAAGAGGTTCTGATGGTTTAATGTACACTCTCTGACCCAGAGTCTACACAATCTCCTTGAGGATCAGTTTGCATCATCTCAATATTATTTGTCGCCTGAAAAGTAGAAACCAAAGTTAATAGAAAAGTTTTCAGAAATAAAAATAATAAACATTATAAATATTCTTAACGAAAAGTATCGATACCTGTGTCACCAATGGAACCTGAGAAGGAATAATCTCTTCAGATATCCCTTGATGTGTAGCGCTAACCTGAAAATTCCATAATGTTAAGACTCATACCATATAAAATTATGTGACATAAATTCAATTCCAATTTGGCATAAAAAAATATAGATAGATAGTAATTAATGTGGCACCTATACATGATCATGTCCATGATCTACAAAATGAGGATCAGGGGCAAGGCAAGGTTTTTCTAAGAATGTGTAAACTGCATAATTTAAATAAATATATTGGCATAAGTTTTTGGATACTAAATGTATATATACACCAAAAATACATGTTACATGCACTCTAGCTCATCTTATAAATGTGTATTTTAAAATAGATCAAAACATGCTTGTACATACCTTGCCCATGGTATGAATTTGTTGTGTAATGGCTCGCTCATAGTGGTCTCTACCTGAGGATGCATACTCCATAAGCTCATCTCACTCCATGTCCCTCAACATATCATCTAGAATACTCACAAATGAAGGAACTCCTGCACTAGGTTAAGGTTGGCTTGTCCCTAAGCTGACTTCCCCCTCTCCTAAAGCAGTTGTAACATGTTCTTGTATCTTCTCCCTCATCCGTGATGAAGCACTAGAGAAAGGGGCTAACTCCTTTGGAAGTGTAACTACAGTAGGTGTTTGAGGTGATAAATGAGGTACTGGAGGCCTAAACCCAACATCTCGCATAGCATCAGGTCATTCATATGTACGACCTTTTCCAGCTCCATAGAATTTGGACCCCGTATCTATATAGTTAGGGTCCATGTGCTCTCGGAATTAAGCATACAACATTCTAAAAAAATATTTTGGAACCTCATCATTATTTTGGAACTTCCCGAATGCATACAGGAACTTCTCATAAATATAAGGTGCAATATTGGGATCACTGAATCTTACAATCTTTAGATGTTTTTTTTCTTCAAGCCGCAAGTCAAATAGTGACAAGGCCATTTCTTTAGTGACCCTACTTTTAACCTCCTTGTAGGAGTGGATACCAATCACTGACACTCTCCTCCTACGCATCATGTCAAAAAAAACTTCGATTGATGGTCCAACCCCACAATAAGTCTCTATCAAACTCTCCAAATTGTGCAAAACAATTTGGAGACAATTTCGACTATGGGTAGAGAGATTTCAACTTTTCAATTCATTTTGCAATCTCATGGAATGATCCCTCATCCCTTCAATAGTAAGTAAGGAGATGGTATCTTCCCAAGGCATCTTCTCAGGAATATCACCGGGATGGGTGTAAAGGGGATCATAGCTCGAATTTTGAGCAAAATCATGAACCCTACGACCTCTCCCCCTAGGAGGGCGACCACCACCACCTGTAACATGTTAAATTATTGCACATATTAAAAATTAAATAATTTATAAGGAAAATTTGTATTTAAAAAACTTGTCTGTTCATTTGAAAATACCTCGTGGAAAAACTATCTCATCCTATTCGCTCATACTAGGATTGTTCCCTTCCGAGGAATGAAAGTCTCTACCACCCACTATACAAAACATTAAATTGTATTATAACATAATTACATGAGACACAGAATAAGTTTCATATTAAACATACATCAAACAATAAATTTTCCTTTAGATTTTACCTTAAGGAGAAGTATCCAAGTGTGGGATGGATGCCATAGGCTGAGACATTGTTCTACTTTTCCCCTCACCAGTAATAGGGCCAACCCTAACTCCTACATTTGAACATATGGAGCATAATGTTTTTGCATTAAACACATGTCATTTGAAAAAAAAATTCACCTGTTCAACATTGAATATAACGTAAACTTGAACATTTTAACTAGCAATTGATCTAATATATACTTATACCATATATACCCCTCAGAATGGGCTCTATGAAATTGGGGATGAATGGGAACAATTCTATGGGGCTCCTCTTGTTCGATTTCATGTCTGGGTGTACGAGTCATATGAGTGCATCTACCTGTGCAGGACAAAAAAATTTCACATTAATCAATTTTTCAAAATGAACAATAAATATAACCTACTTGAAAACATGAAATAACTAAACAACCAATGTACCTGATAATCCTCCTCTCATGGAGGGGTCTCTGGAGGGATCGCCTGATGCATTGTTGCTATAGTATCAAATCAAATTTCTGCCCCTCATAAACAAATTATCAATGGAAATTAATGTCATCAACCAATGGATAACAGGTACTATAGCTCCAACATTTTGAAACCAACAACAATTTTATTTATATGGTATAAAAAGTATGGTAAGAATTTTTCAATGTCTGGAATTTTGTTAGCAATCTCATATAAAAAGTTAATGTTAATAATTTTTTATATGTACTTCATGTATCCTAAAATTTTAGTTATTAACCTCAAAATTTCCAAATTTGATTTACAATCCCAATTAAAACCTCTCCTATTTTCCTTTGCAATAAGTTAAAGTGTCTCTATGAGGACATGGTTTGTGTCAAAGTGGAAGGTTACAAGGTTGAGGTTACATGGACGCAAGGACATATAGGAACACATGCTTAGGTTATGATAACAATGGTCAAAGCTTACAATTATGCGGAATTGAGGTGGAGCAAGCTACGGACATTAGCATATGAAAGCCAGCCAAGTTTACAAAAGCATACATGGACACGGGTCAAGGCTACAGTGACTCACCAAGTTATGGGACCGAGGTTACATGCCATACAAAGATGTAACCAACGTTCCTCTACTCAACATGGCTTCTCTCTAACTATGGATGATTAGACAAGATTTTCATGTATGTTCATTGATAAAAATGCTTGCTCATATGTTTTTATTGATATTGATCTTATCATTTTATGTTTTCTGTGTTATAATATGTATGTGTGAACGCAATGGAAAACCTCATACAAACTTCATCATAAAATTTAAATTCAAATCAAACTTAATCATTTATGAACTCAAATTTGAACGCAAACCATGTGACATAGATGTACATGGATATATATTTGTTTAATTAATATTTTCACATTTTATATTATTTTGGTAAATTGGTTAAAAAAAACAAGACAATGCAAGCCAATTTTTTATTCTAGTTTCGTTAGACCCTCACCTGATTGATTTTGGTTCTAGTTTTCAAAACAGGGTATCAACATACCAAATGTCAAAAAATACTCTTGAACCTACTAATAATGGATGAAATCCTATATTTATTAATACTAAACTTGGCATGGATTTTTGGGGCCTAACCCCAAAGGATTAGGATGATCCACCACCCAATGCTAGGATTTTTAGTCTGGAATAACACTTAGTTAGTATTCGAGGGAAAATTAAACCATGATGAGGTTTACTATGGAGGATATAGAAATTATAAAGAAAATGAAAACCCTTATGGAGAAATATAAATCAGAAAAAGGTCAGCCAGAAAGAGATGCAAGCTAAGATAGAGAAAAGGAGAGAGATTGTATAGAAATGTAGCCATAATTTTTGAAGGTTCCTCCTCCAACTCTATAGTTGTTAGGGAACACTTTAGACATGTTTCTCCCATTCTTGAAAAGCATCCGACAGTTTCACTTTCACTTCCACAAACGAGAGAGTATTGTTGGTTTTCTTCTACCTTCCTCCACCACTACTAGTTCCACTCAGCCCACCATTGAAACCATTGGAATAAGTAGAAGGAATATGATTATGAGTACATGGCAAAATTGTGGTATGATTAAGATATCCTGTCAATATTTCCTACTCAACTTATTATCAATCTACTCTAGATTTCATAGTTTTTTTCGGTAAGAGCTTCAAAGGCCATTTTTATAGATTAAAAATAAAATATGTTTAATCCATAAATGACTAGTTTATAGAGATCAAAAAATCATGGGGAAAAAAAGGAGATTTTTTCTAAAATGGATGGAATGATGGAAATTCTTTTACCATGATTAATTTCCTTTTTTATATTCACACAAGTATCCTTGTTTTTGAGATCAATAAATGCATCTAACTGGGTGAAATATGCAAACTTGTTATTTCAGCTATGGAATGTGATTGTTCTCAAGATGGGTGTGGAGAATTTTGTTTAGGTTATCACTGATAATGCCTCTAACTATGTTGTTGTTGGTAAGAATTTGGGTAGAAAAAAACCCAACCACACTACAAACTCCATGCATTGCAACTACCTAAACTTTGCATATTTGGTGTCTAATTATTTGGATTTACACTGAAGTCCATGAATATGTATTTCTTAATTATTTTTTTAATATTTTGTGTTGTTTTTAGTAAATTGGTTCAAAAACTAGTCTATATGGACCACTTTCTTGTTTTGGTTTGTTATAACCCTTAACTAGTTGATTTTGGTTGTGGTTTTCAAAAAATTGTTCTGACCATACCAAAAGCCAATAAGCCTGATGGACCTACCAATCATGGATGGGAACCAATTACTGTTATCCCTAAAATTGTTTTGGATGATTGGGGCCTAACCCCGAAGGCCGATGGTGATCCACCATCCAATGTTGCTTTATGTTTATCCCAAACCTTGAGCCATTAGACTTTCACATACTATATGTTTTGAAGGATTTGGTAAATATTGTTATTGTTTAAGGGGTGTTGGATAACCATTTGTGGTAAATTATCTTTATGCCCAATCAATTTTTATTTTTGAGAATGATAGTGGCAATGACACACCACTTAAAAAATGCATTAACACAATAGAGGTTGAGCTCTGATATCCATGACCACAGAGTCAAGTCCACTGACAACATCAGCCCTCATTACATTAGAGTTAGCCAACCTATACACACTCTTGGAAATGTATTTCTGAAACATCGAGGATGTAATTCCCAACACACTATAGTTTCTCATTGACTTTATGTAATTTTCAAAACATGTTTTTTCACTCTAGGTGTTATTAAGGGATTTCATTTATTATATATATAGAAATCATTCTTCCCTGAGCACCATTTTGTATATATACTAGCAAATATACATCTTCAACCCAGATGTAATAAGCACCAAGAGGGATCAAGAAAAGCCCAAATGCAAATCTCTTGATATTTGAAATATTCAAGATTAAGATGGATCTATATTTCCAAATTTAATTAATTAATTTATTTATTATTTTTTTTTTTTAACCAGGTCAAGAATTTCTACATAATTAGTAACTTTGAAAGATCAACTACCATGATTACACCAGGTACAAATAATTTATAAATGCCACAAACATATCTTCTACAACATATTTGTAGAGGCTTAAAGCTAGAAAGATGTGCAAACAAATTTTTCACCAAACCACTCGAGCTAAGATCATTTGGCCTTTAGTTTTTTACATCAACTCTTTCTTCTTGTTTTTTTTACATTAGGCATCAGACATGAAATTTTTTCCTTTTAAGTTTATTAGTTTTATTAGTATGTATATGACACATCTCTTCCACAAAGATTGTAAGAGCATCTCACTTCTCTATATACAATCAAGTCACTGATGTTGGATAATTTGGTGAGAAATGAATAATTTTCATGTCTCTCTTTCCTATATTTTATTTCCTGCATTCTTGAAGTGATTTATGACATGTGATTGATTGTATATTTCCAACGTCCCTCTAATTGATATCAAAGTAACTTAATATTATTGAGAAATGTACCTCGAACAAGAACTTCTTGCAGAGGCTTCAAGAAGTAGTTTGAGACATTTATTTGGTGGTCACTAAGAAATCTATCTTGTAATTTCACTTGAAAAATAAAAAATGAATGTGAAAGTCTTGTGTTCTGAAGTCAATTATTATTAGGAATATACATGAAATGTTCTAGAATTTCTAGAACATTAGTGACTTCGATTAAGACTTAAACATAGCCTTACATTTCAAGATTGTGATAGATGGAAACTAAGATTGAGGAGAATAGTTGCTAGGGTTGAGGAGATTAGTTATCTTCTCTCAAAGCATAAAAAGGAAAAGATAGGAGAGTTCAGTCACACCTCATAAAGGAGCAAGAGAACAAGAGAAGGGAAGATCGCATTCAAGGAGAATATGAGCATATCATTGAAGTGACTAACAAACATAGTAGACTATACACTATTGTATCAATATTTTCCATGCACAGGCCATACATATTCAAATTTGCAAGGCATACTTCATCTTTTGTGATTGTTCAAGTGTATTCAATTATTAGAGAATAGGAAGATGAATATACTATTTAGAACAAGAAAAAAAGGGCAGGTCATATAATTCTACCATACTATGTAGCTATTTAAAAAAAATCAAGCTATCTTCAAATATTATTTAAATCCACAATAAAAGAAAAGCACAAACAAAGAATGAAACCCTAAAAATAAATCCATTATTTTTTAAACTCGTTTATTCAATACAACATTTTTATGCTTGCAGATGTGAAATTAATCGCAATATTATTCAGATCCCTGGTCTCGGACTGAAATCACTAGCTGTCGCCACCCCTTCCAGGGTTTGTTACTGTTAGAATTTGTTATAGTGGAAAATGGCTTCAAGAGACATAGATATGATTCTCATGCCCTCTGGTGAGGGTTCCAGCTCTCAAGCCGGACCAAGCACTTTGACCAAGAAGGCCAAACTTTTCGAAATCAAGAAGTGGAATGTTGTGGCCCTTTGTGCATGGGATATTGTGGTTGAAAATTATGCAATTTTGCAGAAATCACATTATGGACCTCTGTATTTAGTTTAGTGTGGCGAGGGTTCCAACTCTCAGGCCAGACCAAGCACTTCCACCAAGAAGGCCAAACATTTTGAAATCAAGAAGTGGAATGTTGTGGCCCTTTGGGCTTGGGATATTGTGGTTGACTCGGTTTTGGTTAGTTATTTTATTGTACTACGCTGATTTTTGTCTCATTTTGCTGAGATTATGTTCCCTGATTTTTTTAGTGTGTGTTCCCTCATATTTTAATAATACAAGTTAATGTTGAGTTTTGCCTAGACATCGTGTTGACTCTCTACTTTGGATTTTCCGAGTCCAAATTTTGTGACTCTAGTGTTTGTTTACACATATATTAAATTAACTTTGTCAGGGGATTTATTCCTTCTCACAAAATTGGTGCCTAAGAGGACAAATTTAGCCATGGTGTAGTCGAGAAACCTCGAAACAATTGAGGGATATCTGGCTGTCACTATGGATGTTGGGTAAGTTACCTAAATGTCCCCCATTTTCCACGCGATGTCGTAGGGTAGGAGAAGGTATGCCCTAGGGAAAGGGGATGTGGCCTACAATGCCCATCCCCAATGTATGTCCATACAGCCATACAACAACACACTAATACATACATATATGCATACACCATATGTGTGTGAAGGTCGATGGTTGAGTTCTAGTCATGTTATAGTAAGTCCGCATGATAGCAATAACATTTTAGCCTATAGTGTTTTTAACTAAAATGCAGTTGGATAACATAATTTTTCGGTATGTCAGGAATCAATTAACGGATTAGAAAATAAATAAGAATTGAAAAGGCAATACCTGAGTAGGCTTCAGACTTAAGCTTTTTGTAGGATGAGGCTTAGCCTTAGGTGGTTGTTTCTTCTTCTTAGAATTTGGAATAGGACTAGTGAAGGGATTATTTTGCAGTATGCTCTCACAGTGAAGAACCTTGCTCCTGTGCTTCTCAATCTTCCTCTTAATTGAATAATCTTTGGATTTGTGCAATTTGACCTCAGCAAATCAAGCAAGTGGAACAAGTGAAGAGAATTACCTGGCTAGAAGAATCACGATGGCTCAAATGATCAGCGAAAACGACAGCTCCAGTCCAAAACGATGACAGCTCCACTCCAAAACAATAGCTCCAGTATGAAAAAATGACAACTCCAGAATGATAATGACAGTGCAGAATGCCAGACGAGATAGGAATTTTGGGGTTTCTTTATAAGAATAAAAGTCTTGGATGAGAGTTAAAAAAATCTCGGATGAGAGTTTTACAACTCTCCTCCAAGAGTTTCCCCGAGAGTTTATGTCAATACAACTCTCGGACGAGAAAATACTTAACTCTTGTCTGAGATTATTTTAACTCCGTCAAGCCCAGTCAAAATCTCGGGCGAAAGACTAAAAATCTCTTGGATGAGAATTTTAAAAATGCTCGGTCGAGAAATTGAGTTGACTATTTTCTCGGATGAGAAACTAAAAATCTCACCCAAATTCTAACCATCCACCAAAAATTGTTTCCCAACTTTTGGATTTCACCCTTACACTCCCAGGCCCCACTATCCAAACCTACCCACCAATTCATTAAACCTCGATCACCGTTGGATCGCCTCTGCCAAATCCAAATGTCCACGATTGTTATCGCACATCCAACCAACCGGGAGTTAAAGCCTTTCAACCATGCGAAATGGGTATTGTTATTGCCTGTCCTCCCCTCCATGTGTTGTCCCCTCTATGGCATCACACACCCTCTGCCAAAGCCATTCACCGCCCACACACCATGCGAAAATTTCCCACCACCTCCGCACCAGAAACCCAAAACCGCCGACTCATTTAAATGTTCAGAAGCCCCGAAATCCCTCCGATAAGCCTCTGTCCTTCATTTACACCCCCAAAACACTCCATAAGACCCAAAAAGCCCAAAAAAAATGCAAGAAACCCGCAGGCCCCCATCATCTGGACTCTATCCACAACAGGTTTTATATTAAATTATTTTTTAATGTGCAGGTGAATATACCTGGCAGAGAGTGCATAATTGGCATTTATAACGTCCAAAAATTGTTTAAATAAGCTCTCTGGGTGACGATCAATAAATTTTATTTACTCAAAAGGACCAGGAGTGCAAGAACAAGCAAAATCATGAATGGATCATGACCATTTATGTTCATTCAAACACTCTAAAGGCAACAAAGGTTCTCTGCAATGTACAGTAAAGAAATAAAAGAGTTTGTACATTAGAAACGCAGGAAAAAATGAATTCAAGTGAAGAAACACAGTCAGAAGAACAGTAAAAAGGGTTAAAAGATAATCAAAGGTTAGAGGCAAATAAATAGGATTAGAAGACAGAGATCAGAGGCAAAAAGAAGAGTTAAGGAGAGAACAGTAAGACAGATAGCAAGAGACAAATCCAAGTTTAAAGACTAAATGGAGCTTAAGGACAAATCACCAAAGAAAGGCAAATCCGAATGACAAAGCAAAATAGCATTTACCCCTTCAGATCACATTTTTCCACCGACAACCTAATTTTGCTAAATCATCTACCACAGTTAATGCTTCAGTCAGACGATATTTTCTGTTGCTCAATAGTTATTGTAAAAGTTAATAAAAATGCATAAAAGTTTAAAATATCCTAAGAGTTAGCTCAACAGTAAATTAGAAAGTTATTACTACAACGAGTCATTCAAATATATTTTGGCATTGGGCCTTGCATGGCCTCAATTGTCAAACATCATTTACTCTGTATTTATTACAAGTCTGAAACCCTATATTAGGGCAACATCCTCATTTTGTATTTAAATACTACATGCATTATTCATTTTTATTGTTGGTTGGTTGGCTGGCTGCTTGATTGGAGGATTAGTTGTTAATTTGGATTTGATCAGACTTTGAGCTACAAATATTGTTGCACTGGAGTATTGTAACTTTTTTGGACATCAGTAATACAAGCACGTTCACAGGATTCTTGAGCTATGTTAATGGTGAAGTTATTCTTCTTTTTCAAATTTTCTCTTCTGTTTTCCATATTTTCCATCATTTATTTGATAAAAGAACAAAATTTTTAGATTAAAATATGTTGTCTTGGCACCTTAATTATGTATGCTTCTTTTATCTTAATGTTTTCTTCTTTGATGTTTGATTAAAGAATTCATGGGTGTCCTGCTCTTTATTTTCACCAACTATTCTCTTGGATGTTTTTTTTTTCTTTTTTTCTGAAAGTAATATCTAAAGAATTCAGGGGTGTCATTCTCTCTATGATTGCTAGATTTTTGTCTTGAAGTTTAATTAGTAGAGTCTAGCCGAAGATGTTTATGGTTTGACCTGTCCTTTGGTTTTTCTTAAACAATTATCTTAAATGATTTTATTTTTTGAAGTATAGTTAAAGGATTCTTAATTTCCCTTTATTTTTACTAAATTAACAATTTGATGTCATTTCATATTTCATATAATCTAACAGATCCACTTGATATAGTTAGCTTGCCCTATGAACACACTTGCATAGTTGATTTACAATTAAAGCCTCTTTTTAATCCATATCCCAATGGATTAATGCTCCTCGCAGTCTATATATGCAAATGAAACACTCACTCAATTAATGAATCAATCAATAAATCAAACAAACAAAACAAATAGTCATAGAACTTCATAACTAGCCTAAAATCATATAACATAAGCATAGAGATAAATCACTTACAAACACAAACATAGAGAGAGCCCTCTCTGAGTCCAGGAAGGCTACGTCCTTGGACTCCAAAGTGGTTTGATGTGGTTCCCTGTAGATTTTGTCTTGCCAATCTTGCAAATCACGGGGAGCCAACATAATGGCGACCATACTGGGGAACTCTGAGTAATTAACAAAGCTTTAATATTTCCTCAAGAACTCACAAAACCCCTTTCAAAATTATATGACTCAAGTGTTAGCCAAGAATGGTATCTGGTTGCTGATGATGAACAAAAGCCAGCCTCAAAACAATTAAAAATCCTTCACCTAGTGACTCCATTAGTTTTCTATAGACTCCACTGGGAAATTATTGAGAAATATTGATATCGTTAAACCTCAAAAGAACCCAGTCAAGAATACTTTATGGATTAAGTATTTCTTTCGTAGATTGGTTTGTTTTTCAAACTGTTATAAACTTTCAACCTCTCTTAACTTTGGGTCCAAATTCTGACTTCTAGAAGAATCCATACCAGATCTTATCCATACCCAAACCCTCCTGCAATAGTTGACAATCCTGAGAACATCCTAAGGAAATCTCCTAGATCTAAAAATACAATTGTTAGTAGACCAATTCACAAAGAAATTTCCCTACATGAAAACCTTAAAGACTTGTAGAATATCCTATCTGACTTACCCCTAGAGCAAAGCTTGTCTAGGACTAGATCTCATTGTTGGGTAACTCAGATAGTTTCAGACCCATCCATCTTGCAACAGAATTTTGTTGTACTAACTTCAACCTCCATTCATACACCCACTTTCCATCTTCCTCCATTTAACCATCCACCTCCTTTTGCAAACCCTCCACTTGTTAACCCTCCTTTGTTTCCTCCACCAGAAATCATGGTAGCCTGCTATGACCCGTTGGTGTTACCACAACCTCTATTGCCTATACCACAAGACTACCAATCTAAGAACCCACACATTGATGGAACACATCCTAAAACTACTCAAAAACATGTAGATAAGATGAATGATGCTTTTGATTACCAACAAATAGAAGATGAGACCATCAAAATGAGAATTTTTTCCCAAAGTTTAGGAGGAGAAGCCAAGAAATGGTTCAAAAACTTAGCCCCTAATAGCATCCATGACCTCCCTGCTCTTCATCAAGCATTCATAAATAAGTGGGAAATAAAGAAAAATCCTCTTCAAATCCTGTCAGAGTATGAGAACCTCAAAAGAAATGCAGGAGAAACTGTTCAAGATTACTGCACTAGGTTCAACAATGTATATAATGCACTTCCTCCTCACATGAAACCCCCACAGGGTTTAGCCCTAGTGAAATTTCCAGATGGTTTTGATCCAAATATGCCTTATCAATTAAGATAAGGAGAACCCCTTACATTATAAGACATGCAGAGGGGTGCAGTAAGTATAGAGGAAAATCTGATTGCCAAAAGAACTAGAATGAAGAATGAAAAAGAGTCACATATAAGGAAGAGGTTGCAGCCTCTACATATTATTCTAATATTGATAACCTTGTCAAAACCATGGAGGGGATGATGGAGAGAATAAACATAAATGAGAGAGCTTGTCCCAGAGATAACGAAATAGCTCCTCAAAACAGAAATCAAAACCAGAACGAAAACCAAAACTTTAGGAGAAATCCCCCTCAAATAAGAGAAAGAGAACAAAGGGAACCTGATCAGAAAATCATATCTCCCTTCAAAGAAAAATATGTTGATGAGGATGAGGGGGTAATTGAGGAACCGAAACATAGTCAAATGAATCTAATGGGAGTAAATAATTAGGATATTATTTTCGTCACCGAGGAAGAACAAGGCGTTTTTGCCCCAAATGAAGAAGAAAGCCTAGAAACCAAAGACTATAAACAACGTTTTGAAATTTCATCATGGAGGTCCACATACAGTCTGACCTTGGAAGCAAGAAAACCCAAGACACTCCCAAGGGAAAGAACCCAGAAATTTCTGCAAGGAAGACCCCTGAAAATGATCCGAAAAAGACAGCAGAAACTTCCAACATTTTGGTTAAAAGTTCTGGTAAAAATGAAAACAAACACAACGAACAGAATGGAAATGAAAGCAGCACTAGTACATCAACTAGAAGCCCTAACAAAAAAAAATTTAACTAAGTTCCCTAATGAAAATCAGCAAGCTGAAATCACTGTAAAAACAGTGTCTGATAAAACTGATTTGAATCTGCCAAAAACACACACACCATTCAGTATAGAGAATGAGATTTCCATGATACAAAATTTCCATACCTCTTACCGAATTAGTTGCCCAATATGTATATAGATCCCAAGTTTTAAAAGCTTTAAACATAGGAGAAAATTTTGATTCTGTAAATTTAAATGATGATAACCCTGAAATTTTGTTTGGACCAGAAGTAGAAGTTAAATTCCAAGAAGGAGGTGTCCCCCCATTTTATGTCATTTTGAACATCCGTGATCAGATCCTCCAAAATGCCATGTTAGATTCAGGAGCTTCACATAACCTCATGCCAAAGGTAGTTATGGAAATATTGGGCCCTGAGATAACTAGACCATACAAAAACTTATACTCCTTTGACTCCAATAGAGTTAAATGTCTAGGCCAAATCAAAAACCTTTGTGTTAATCTAGCACAAATACTAGCTGAAAGCCTAGAAATGGATATTGTAGTGGCTGACATTCCCCCTAAATATGGAATTCTCCTTTCATGCTCATGGGGAGCTAAACTTCAGGTCACCCTCCAAATGGACATTACCTATGCTACCATATCTGTCCTTAGTCAACCAAGAAGAGAAACCCATATGAAATACATGGTTAGCAGTCAAGAAAAGCCTGCCCTCTCTATTCTTTCCACATAGACCTTGATTTATTTATCCTTTACAATGATGAAATCATTAATGAACAAGTAGCAATAATTGAACAAACAACTGAAAAGGAAGAATAAAAGGATGAAAAATTAGAACACTCAGATAAAATAGAAAATGAAAAAAACTAACAACCAACCTAATGGCATCCATAATGACCAACATAGTGGTAAATATGAAACTGAACCTCTTTGGAACATGAGCTTTGATGGGTCTTGTGGGAAAACTGGATCAGGAGCAGGTGTTTGGGTACACAACATAGAGAACAACCATGTATAGGGCCATTCATATAAACTGAACTTTCAATGTACAAATAATGTAGCAGAATATGAGGCACTCCTTCTAGGGCTACAATTACTCAAGAAATTAGGAGCCAAAATGATCTCTGTCGATGGGGATTCTGAGCTTTTCATTAGGCAGGTTAGGGGAGAATATTCAGCTAAACATCCTAGACTAAGAACTTATAGGAATGATGCCCTTGACCTTGTAAAAACCTTCCAAGAATATGACCTTGCATCCGTCCCTAGAAATCAGAACATCCTTGCTAACGGTCTAGCATTTGCAACTACTACTTGTCAAAGACCTTATCATAATGAAAAATACACAGTACAAGTAAAATATAGACCAACAGTCCCTGATAACATAAGATATTGGCAAGTGTTTGAAGGTGGCAAACAGATTGAAGATTTCCTGCAGTCTAGGAATGAGTTTGAGATGCCAAATTCAGACTCAAATCATGAAGAAGACTGCTCTGCTGAGGAACAAACATACAAATATGAGCCTTCTCATGACGCTGATATAAATATGTTAAAAGAGAAACACCCACATGAGACAGAACTGTGTGCAGATCTAGAAAAGGAAGAATTTGAAGTGTTGTAGTTCAGAGATAATACATTTCCCAAAGGGTTGGTCCCTCTAGAAAATATTTTTTATTTTAATGATGTGGCTAAGAAGGCATAGATGGAATCCACCAAAACAAATGTAGAAGAGTGCAACATAGGCAGTGAGCAAGAGCCCAAAATGATAAAACTATCTAAGAAATTGTGAGCAGATATAAAACAGAAGTATATTGATCTGTTTAGAGAATTTAGTGATGTTTTTTCTTGGAGCTATGAGGACTTGAATTTTATGATACTAACATCATTCATCAAAAGATTCCTCTCAATGAAAACCAGAAGCCCTTCAAATAGAATTTCCGCATAATTAACCCTGTCCAACTATCACTGGTTGAGAAAGAAATAAGGAAAATATATCATGCTGGAAAAATAGTCCCTCTCAGATACTCAAAATGGGTTTCAAATCTTGTATCACTGAGGAAGAAAACAAGAGAAATTAGGCCATGCATAGAGTTCAGAAATTTAAACAAAGCCTCCCTAAAATACAACTACCCTTTACCAAAAATGGATCATATATTGCAAAGGGTAGTAGGCTCCAAAATAATATCTCTGCTTAATGGATTTTCAAGGTACAATCAGGTGCTAGTACATCTAGATGACCAACACAAGATAGCTTTCACTACAACTTAGGGCACCTTCATGTATGTTAAAATTCCTTTTGGGTTAATGAATGTTGGGGCCACTTTTCAAAGAGCCATGGATATTTCTTTTTCTAAGGAAATAGATTACTTCATTGTGATAAATATTGATGACATAACAGTCTATTCCAAAACTGATGAATAACACCTAGCTCACGTAAGAAAGGTATTTAAGAAGTGCAGAAAGTATGGCCTATCTCTAAATCCCAATAAAACCTTGTTTGGCCTTCAAGAGAGGAAGCCTGTAGGCCACATCATATCTAAGGAAGGGATCAAGATTGACTCGAAAAGGATTGAGGGAATATTGAAAATCAGACACCTAAGAAAAATCAAAGAGCTGCAATCTTTCATTAGAAAGATAAATTTCTTAAGGAGGTTCATACCAAACCTTGCAGGACTCCTAAGAGACATCACTAACATGCTAAAAAGACAAACAAGAGTCAAATGGACCATAGAAGAAAAGAAATATTTTCATTTGGTGAAACAAACTCTCACCCAAACAATAGTTCTAATAAGCCCTCGCTTCACCAAAGATTTCTTCATTTTCTCCTTTGCATCAGAGCATACAGTTGTCTTACTGTAGAAAAATATAGAAGGACAGGAGAAACCCATAGCTTTTTTCAGCAACGCACTAAGAGATGCACCCCTGAAATATAATATAATGGAAAAACAAGATTTTTCCTTAATCAAAGCCCTAAAGGATTTCAGAGTTTACATTTTTCACTCACACATCTTTGCTTTAGTGCCTCAGTCAGTGGTTAAAGATATACTTACACAAGATCCTGATGAAAAAAGAGGTAAGTGGATTGTTGTCATATTAGAATATGATATGAAAATCAAACCCACCAAGTTGATCAAAGGGCAAGGACTGGCTAAACTCATGGCTGAAACTAATTTTCAAGCACTGGACATAAATATGATCCACTAACTAGAAGAACAAGAGGAGTTGGAGACTCCACCTATTGATGAAGCATTTTTGAATTCACCTTGGTATGTTGATATATTATATGTGATTTTTAATCTAAATGTTCCTCCTGGTTTGTCAAAAACAAAGGTTGGCTTCTCGAACTTAAAGGCTGTAAATTTTTGCATTCTAGACAAAGTTATATATTGGAAAAATTTCAGTGGTGTATTTCTTAAATGTTTTCTTGAAGAAGATGCAGATAGGATCAAGAATGAATTTCATGAAGGAGAATGTGGAGGTCATCTCTATTGGAAGACCACAGTTAACAAAATCCTTGGGGTTGGTTTCTATTGGCCAACCCTTTTCCAAGACATCCACAAAATAGATATTTCTTGTCACAAATGCAAAATATTTGAGGGTAAGAGAAAACTATTGCATTTCCATTATAGCCCATCTCTGTAGAAGCTCCTTTTCAGCAATGGGGTCTTCATTTTATTGGATAAATCCACCCTGCCTCTTCTACCCAACATAAATGGATCCTTACTACAACTGACTACTTTACAAAGTGGATAGAAGCCATTCCCTCTAGGACTACCATAGAATCAGTAATTATCAAATTACTTGAAAGAAAAAATTTATCTAGGTTTGGATGTCCTATAAAAATCATTACTAACAATGTTGTTTCCTTTAGATCCAATAAAATGGTGGAATTTTGCCACAAATGTCATATTACTTTGGGACATTCTACAACTTATTTCCCTCAAGGTAATGGGTTGGTTGAACCTGTAGTGCTCAACTCAGTGTTTCTAAATTGAGGTCATTAATTGTCAACCAGGGCTAGTAAACTGCTGAAGTGTGGTGCACTATATGTGCCTAGGTATCTGCCTCTCACTACGTTGTGTTTAGTGTTTTTTCTGATGTTTTTGGTTTTATGGTTTTATGTTAAAAAAGGAAAATAACCAAATGCTAATAAAGAGAAGTGGATGTTTAACTAAGGCAGATTAAAACTTACTCTAGACCGTGTGTGACCCTAAAGAACAGAAAATGCAAAGCTTGATAATGACTCATAGCAAGGAAATAAATTACAACATGAACTCATAACATGAACTTATCCAATTCAGTCAGTAGAAATGTGTTGGAATATCTTGGGAAAAGAACAAGTTCAGTGCAAATAAAGTTCTCCTAAATAAACAACCATCTTACAATATTACAAAGAATCTCAACCATGGCTAGAAGTTTATTGGAACATAATTGGAAAAGATTGTTTGTAGCATAATAATATTTCTATTCTGAATTAACTTGCAATGCTAAATTTAATCTATTTCTGCAGCTCAAATTGTCAATACTAAGCCTTATCCAAAAGTTAGAGATTTTCTAGAATAGTTTCGGGAAAAAGGCTTATTTATGAATTTGCAAAAGATTGCAAAACAATCAAGACCTTAAACTGATATCACCAATTCCTGTTCATGATGATGCATTAATAGAAAGTTAGAACAAGAATGATTTGTAAATAATGAAGGCCGTGAAGTTGAATTTTGACAGTTAATACAACTTAAAGAACACTGGATAACACTGAACTAAAAATGCAATTGATCAAACTTGAAACACAGTGACCACAGCTAAGCTATCATGCCATTATCCTATCTTGAAACACAATGCACTGGAACTGAACTTAGAATTCCACTAATCTATCTTGAAATCTAGTGAACAGAGTGAGCTAGAGTACCATTATCAAACTTGGAAATATAGTGACAGAATTGAACTAAAGTGACATGTACCTCTGGAGTACTAAAATGAAACTAATTCTATGAAATAACATAGCCATGTCTCGTTCAAGATGAGTGATGTTTTGGAATAGTTTTTAAAACGAGTCTGGTTGTATCATTCAAATGCAAATAGACATAAAATATAAAATTCAACAAAACACAATGAGCTCTGAAACACCACAGCTACTTCCTACCCAGAGTTAGTAATATTTTGGAAGACATTAATGAGAACAAGGATAGCTGTAATAACTGGTGTAATTGAGCACAAAAACGTAAAACTAACTCCTAAAATACTACAGTCACAACTCATTCGATAGTAGTGATATTTTGGAAGAATATATAAGAATGAGACTAAACTGTAGCATGAATATAAAATGCAGAGTTCAGAAAATTAATTAAGCTAGAAATAAAACGAGGCTAAATTACTTATCTAAATCATATGAACAAAAGCTCCTCGGGCAGTAGGGGCCCTCTACCACTAGAGTAGCACGTAAATCCACTTCAAGATTAACTCATCTTGTGCAATAAAATGATGTTTCTTTCATTAAAAGATAAATTATTCAAAATAGAGTATTATGTCTTCGGAGATCTAGCAACAAAAAAAAATCTAACTAACAGTTTCTCGGTCTCCCGAGTCCTACTTATAATGAAATTACATAACTACCCTTTGAGAAAAACAAGAATAAATGTCTTTCCTACTTATAATCAAACTAAAACTCTTATTGACAGCCTCGTACTTCATTACGGACATCTGTAAAGTCCGTGTTTTAATAGGAAACTGTCTCTTAGTTTTAATCTCTTCTTCATGCATAACCGCTTGAAAACTTTAACTCAGAATTCGTGGAGAGCCACAATTGATGAGGGAGTGCTGTAGATTTTGCCCATATGCGTTTTTCCTTTCCATGACATCTGGAACCTATGTAAACATAAGGATGGCTGCAGAACAGACGACTGGCTACGAAATGACTGTATTCTGTAGCCGAGTCTTAGTCAAAATTACTACGCCAACAAAATCATGAAAACATAACAAGTTAGTCAATATATAAATTCTTAAAGAAATTTTAATTAATTCTATTGATCATTTGAGCTTGTAACTGATGATGGACAAAGAAAATGAAGTGGAATATGGTGAAAGAGAGAAACATCTTTGGGGCTCAACATACCCCCACTGCTAGGCTTTTGCATGTCCTCATGCAACTACTCCATATACTCTGAGACCTCTGCTAGGACATCCAATCCTCTTCTTCTGCTTTGTCTGACAGTCAATGGTCTTCTGGGCTTTCTTATGACTAACTTGAATCTTAAATTGGTAAGTGCCCTGATTAACTTTTTATTTCTCTTCTTCAATTTTTCATTGGCCTTGTATACTTTCTCCATTTGTAGAGACAGGGTTGAATTCATATTGCTTTTTAGTTTAACCTGCTCCCTCAAAATGTCATTCTCATTCCTGATATGCCTATCAAGTACTTCTAACTCATACTTATCTCTTCTTAGCACATCAATTTCAGACTTCGGTGGGCTGGGAGTTCTGTCTCTACTTTCTGAAGCTCTCCTCTCCATTGACTCAATATAATTGTAAATTTGTTGCTGTGCTAGGTCTATTTCTGGAGTTTCTTCATCCTCAATGTTTATGATCCCTGTTTGTCTAGCCTCTTTCTTCTTTAGTATTCCTCTAAGTCTGTGGCTCCTTCTTGGTTGGGATGGTCCTTCACCCCTCTCTTGGGCATATCTTCTTATTATCCTCTCCTTCTTAAGATGCTTCTTAATTTGGGCCAATTTATCTGAAATCATCTCTTCACTGTCCTCTTGTATTGCTTTTCTAGTTTCAACTTCAACAGCTTTGGAATTTTTCCATCTCCTGCTTCTTTTTGTAGGTTTATCTTCAGGTGGGGATTCCTATGGTTCTTCAAAGTGATTTCTCACTAAGAATTCATCCCAAGTATCTTCCATTTTTTCCAAATGATGTTTAATTAAGATTTTGACTAAACCATGGTGGTACAAGGTTGTTTCTAGAAATTGAATTCTCTTTTGAACATTTGAGGAAATTCTTTTCAGACTATGAAGTAGGAAAAATGGAAAATTAAGCTCTTCATCTATAAAATGCATCATTAACCGAATGTGATAGACATAGAGGGTTCCAAATCTTCCTTCACAAGTTACAATTTTTTGTAAAATAAGCAACATATTTCTCCATTTTTTCTTTAGTGCCGAGCTAAGAATACCCTTTTTGAAAATAGAAACATCCATACCTGGAGTTTTAAGCATTTGTCTCCATGCTTCATTATGGAATTCCCTATTTTTGAACCACCTTTCTCCTTGTCTGGGTAATTCCATTGCCTCTGCAATAAAATCCTCTGTAACAGTGAATTTAATATCTCCTATTTCGACCTCGGCTCCATTGAAGGACCTTGCAAAAGTTTTAGTCACCTCTTTGTGAAAACCACTGAATTTTTCAAAGAATTGCAACCACCCTGCTTGCTGTGACATTTCTCTGATTTGTGGATAACCCTCCAAACACTTGGTACCAACCGGTTCAGTCCTCACTATGAGACCCATAGCTTCTCCTTCAATCTTCAATTCACTGATCTTCTGCTCACGGTGAGAATGGTCGTTAACAAGTTTTTTTTTCCCCACAGATGTTTCCTCTGTTTTTACAGACCAGAATGGCTAAGAATTGGCTACAGAAAGAAATGATATAGAGTGGTATGAAATGAGTATAATGCGGTGAGGTGGTTAATATGAGTTGAAAGCTAACAAAGAAGAAAAGACCGCAGAGATATTTCGTGAGAAATTCAAAAATCATCATTAAATGCTTTGGCTTAGTGATGTGACTGATCAAATCACTTCAGTATTCAACTGTGTAAATTTAAAATGATGATCGGATATGGCAAGATGGAAGGGCTTTGTGTCTAAAGTTTTTATGATATGGTTGATAGGCATGATCAACACAACTAATTAAAATAACCTTTTTGAATAATACATGACTAAAATATGCTAAAATTTTCATGATTTGTTACCATAATAATTTCATGCCTTTGCCTTTGCTTTGATTTTCTTTGTGGTTTTGATATGCTTTGTCCTCAATCATTGATCTTCAATCCTCATGACTCTTTTGATTTTTCTCTTTGTCTTGAATATTTAAGATCAATTTGTTGCTAAATCAAATGATTACTGGGTAGTGCCTTCAGGATCTCTGGCTGCAGAATATCTGTCTAGCTACAGAATGTCTAACTGGCTGCGGAATGTCTGACTGATTGCAGAACGTACCTGTAGAAGTCTTAAAACATGAAATGGAATGGTTTGAAGCATGAATGGAATGATGAAAGGTTGTATGAAATGGATAATGAAATATGGTGGGATGGAGTTATGAATGAAGTGAATAATGGAATGGAATGGATCACAACTATGAAGTGGAATGAAAAAGTGGCCTGCAATTTCTGATGTGTATTCTTCAATTGCAGAAAGGATCAACTTTTAAAAATCTAAGATGGAAATGAGGTGGACCATGGAATGAAATAAATGAAGTATGGGATGAAGTGAAGTATGAATGAATGGAGTGAAATGGAGTATGGATGAATGAAAGAATGGAATGAAATGAATCACAAGTGAAATATGGATTTGCACTTATGATTATGTAACAGCTGCTTGCAGAAAAAAAAACAAAATGGAAAAGTTAAAGTGTTAGAAAGACTCTGATTTTCACTCTGTCTTTTCTATATAAACATGCTAATCAGTGATTAGTTTTCATGTTTATACTTTATTTTTGTTTATTTTTTTAATATCTGACTTCAGAAAATTCAATTAAGTTGATGAAGAAGAAAAATTCTTCTTCATTAACTTCACATCACTGTTTTCCTAGAGTCTCTTGACAAATTCTTCTCTTGAAAGTGGCTTGTGATAAAGCTTCAATCTATGACCATTTACAAGAAAATTGACCTCTTCTTCATCTATTGTCCTGATTTTTATTACTCCATTGTCAAAAATTATCACAATTTCATATGGCCCAAGCCAATGTGTTTGGAATTTACCTTGAAAATATTTTAACTTTGAATCAAACAAGAGAGCCCAGTCACCTTCTTTGAACTTCTTTTCCTTGATGTAATTGTCATGCCATCTAGTCCTTTGCTGCTGGACTATACTTGTTTTCTGAACTGCATCTTGTCTGATCTCATCCAATTCATTAATCTGCTCCAACCTGTGCTTTTGTGCCTCTGTTAGATCAATTCCTAGCTGAACTGCCATTTTGAAGGTTTGAATCTGGAACTCTATGGGAAACAAAACTTGTTTTCCATAAACAAGTTCATAAGGAGTATGACCTGTTGTGCTTCTCCATGTAGTTTTGTAGGCCCACAAAGCTTCAAGAAGCCTGTCTGCCCAATCTTTTCTATGTAAATGAACAGTCTTTGTTAGGATTCCTTCAATGACCTTATTAGTATATTCCACTTGACCATTTGCTTGGATGATAGGGAGTAGATTTTCTGTGCCTGATTTTGTACCTCTCCATCATTTGTTCCACTAGCCTTGATGTAAACTGAGCTCCTTGATCTGTAACAATTTCCCTTGGGACACCAAAATGAGTAAAAATATCTTCAAAAAGAAAATTAACTACAGATGCTTCAGTAGCAGAAAGTAATGGTTTGGCCTCTACCCATTTGGTAACATAATCAGTGCAAACTAATATATATTTATTTTGTCTTGATGGAGGACTAATAGGTCCTACAAAATCCAAAGCCCATTTTTCAAAAGGTTCAATATGTACCTGAGGCTGCAATGGCATCTCACCTGAAGGAGAAGGTTTCCCTAACCTTTGGCAACTGTCACACCTTTTGACATACTCTTTAGCATCTTTGAAAAGGGATGGCCAATAATATCCTAAATGAAGGATCTTATAAGTTGTCCTTTTATCAGCAAAGTGTCTGCCACAAGGTTCATCATGACATGCTTTAAGAATCTCAGGCATCTCATCTTCCCGAACACATCTCCTAATGATAAAATCTGGACCTGTCTTGTATAACTCATTAGCAACCCATGAATATTTTGCATTGTCATAAATGATCTTTCTTTTGTCTCTTGCATTCATTATTGAAGGAAATTTCCTTGAAACTAAATAATTAGCAATGTCAGCAAACCAAGGAGTTTGAGTAGAAATTGCAAAAAGATATTCATCAGGGAATTGATCTTCAACTGGGGTATTGTCTTGGATGTTTTGGAGTCTAGATAGGAAATCAGCTACTGTGTTTTGTTTTCCAGGCCTATCTAGAATGGTGATGTTGAATTCTTGTAAAAGAAATAACCATCTTATGACTCTGCCATTAGTTATTGATTTATTCATTAGATATCTAATTGCAGAGTGATCTGTGTGAAAAAAAGTTTCATAGCCTATTATATAGTGTCTGAATTTTTTTATGGCATGAACAATAGCTAAAAACTCTTTTTCAGTTACAGTATAGTTTAAATCTGAAGGAGTCAAATTTTTACTGGTATAGTAGATGGCATAAGGAATCAAGTCTTTTTGTCCCAATACTGCTCCTAGAGCTGTATCCGAGGCGTCTGTTGAAATATGAAAAGGTAACTTCTAGTTAGGTCCCCTTAAAATAGGTGCTTTAGAAATTTTTGTTTTCAGGGTCTCAAAGGCTAACTGGCAATCAAGATTCCACTTGAATTCACAGTTTTTGGTAAGTAATTTGAAAAGTGGAGATGCTATCTTGGTGAAGTTTTCTATAAACCTTCGATAATATCATGTAAATCCAAGAAAACTCCTAACATCTTTTTGAAAACTTGGAATAGATAAGTTAGAGATGACTTCAACTTTTGACTCATCAACTCTAATCCCATCTCCTGAAATGTGATGTCCTAAAACAATTCCTTCAGTAAACATCATAAAACACTTTTCATGACTAAGTGAAAGATTTGCTTCTTTACATCTCTTTAAGACTTTTTCCAAGTTTGCTAACGCTTCTTCAAATGTGTTTCCATAAACTGTGAAATCATCCATATATACCTCTACACAATCATGTATTAGATCTGAAAAGATTCCTAGTACTGCCCTTTGAAATGTTGCGGGTGCATTGCATAATCCAAATGGTAATACTCGGTAAGCATAGGTACCCCAAAGACAGGTAAATGTGGTTTTGTCTTGATCTTCAAGTGCCACTTGAATTTGGTTATAACCACTAAACCCATCTAGAAATGAGAAGTTCTTTTTGCCAGCTAACGTATCTAACACTTGATCTATGAAAGGTAAGGGAAAATGATCTTTAAGAGTAGCTTTGTTTAATTCCCAGTAGTCAATACATACCCTCCATTTGCCATTTTTCTTTGGCACAATTACCAAAGGAGAAACCCATTGACTATCTGAAATGGGATAGATAAAGTTGACATTTAACAATTTCTGCAATTCTTCCTTAACAATCTCCCTAAGATTTGGATTCATCCGTCTCTGAGGTTGTCTGATTGGTTTGCAATTTTCCTCTATGTATATGTGATGAGTGCAAGTCCTAGGGCTTATCCCTTTCATATCAGTTTATTCCCATGCATATGTAGAATAATGTCTCTGTAATATCTTGAGTAGCTCTTCTTGTTGAGATTCTTCTAGGTTTTTGTTTATGTTTAAAGTTTTGCCTGGAAATATCTCAATTGTAGAGTTGCCAAATTTATTCATGGAATAAAGAGACATCTATCTTGATGATAAAAACTCAATGTTGGATTCTTCTTGAAATTGTTCATGTTTGTATTCTGAAGAGGATTCAAAGTTTTCTAAGGTATTCAGAATTTGACTGTCTTCACTAATTTCTAAAATTGTGAAGAGAGGTTGTAAGTCTTCTTCATCCTCTATCCATTGAGTATCATCTAGTTCTGTAATTGTTCTTGTTGGAGGATACAAAGTAAATTTCTTGGTTGAACTACCATCAGAGATGTACATATCACCATATCTACAACTAATGAAAGCATCAGCTGTAGCTAACCAAGGTCTTCCTAGTATAATAGGATGCCCTCCTAGATTATTCTTAGGAGTTAGGATCATAAAATCCATAGGATACTCCCAAGAGTCTAGGGACACTGGAATGTCTTCTATTACCCCATCAGGTTTGATCACAGACCTGTCTGCTAATTGTAATAATGTGGGTGTAAAAATAAGATTAGGAAGTTTTAGTTTATCCATGATTTGTCTACTCATGATATTGATTGTTGCTCCTAAATCAATGAGTGTGTTTTGGATCTCAATTCCATTGATGTGAACCTTAACAACTGGATTTCCTGGGTCTAGATACTTTGGAATAGCAATCTTACCCATCATGATATCTGCTATTTTTCCTACCAGTTGAATTTTCTTTGTCTCTCTTATTCTTTTTCTTGTTTTCTTCATGATCAACTCCTTTATTGTCTTTGCCAAGATTGGAATTTCCTTGATAGCTTACAATAATGGAATCTTAATACAAACATTTCTCAGCTCATCTAGGAAATCATAATTAGGCACCATAATTTTTTTTTCTACACCCCTGTCAATTTGTAGTCTTTCTGGAAAGGGAGGTGTAGAAGTGAATGTTGATGGATGCTCTAATATAGGAGTTGAAGTTATTGGTTCTTTTTGTTTTGATTTTTCAATGTTTGGGTCTTGGAAAGGTATGTTCTCTTCAAGAATTTTATTCACCTGTAGAGAATCTTCCTCAAAATTGTCTTGCTCTTGTATGATTACAGAAGGTTTCCTCTTTTCAAGTATCCTTCCAGACCTAAGTTGAACATCACTAAGGTCTAAAGGAGTGATCAAATAAGTTGGAAACTGTTGGCCTTCTATCATGTATGTGTTCTGAGGATTTTTATTTTTGCAATTTGGTATGGGTTGGGCAGGCAACTGATTTGTTTTCTGAGGAAATGGTAATTGAAGTGGTTGATTTTGAAATTTTTGATTTTGAGGATTTTGTTGAGGATTCTGTTGAAAATTTTGTTGAGGAGGGAAATGTGGATATGGTGGATAGGATGGTGGATATTGGTAGTACTGAGAGTATCTTCCATAGGGATTTTGTGCTCCTTGAGCCCAGGGTTGAGATTGATTTTGAAATTTGGGCCAAGGTTGCTGCCAAGAATTCCAATTTGGTGGAGGTTGATTATACATTTGATCATGGAATCCTTGTGTTTGAGGTCCTTGCCAAGGCCTTCTAGAGACAAAATTGAGAGATTCTGTGGAATTTGTAGGAATTTATTCTTGAAAGACAGCTTTAAGACTAGGAAGTGAAGGAAAACTCTTGGTCTCATGTTTTTATAAACAAATTACACAAGTCTCTGCAAATTTTGCATCCAAAGGGCATTCTCTCAGGGCATGCTTCTTTCTACATTTGGGACAAAATATTGCTAAGGCATTAGATTCAGCTTTTTGCTTGTTTTTTAGCTTAAGGGTGTCTATTTGTTCACTAAGACTCCCCAAAATATCAGATTTGAGTTCATCAAGCATTTTTCCTATTTCTGCCCTACTTACTATCCCAGAAGCAGACTTACTTGCCCTTGCAAGAGCAAGGTCTCTTGGTCCTTTTACAGTTTTAGATTTCCCTCTTGAAAGATTGATACATAATTCAGCTATTTCAGGTAGTGTGAGCTGAGATATATCTCTTTTCCCATCATGTTAAGGATATCTAACCATTCATCCCTCATTTTTTTCAACAAGAGAGCTTTAAAAGTGTCTTGGTCTAAGTTTTCCATTTTTTCTCTTTTGATGATGTAATTAAATCTCTCCAACAAATCTTCCAAGTTTTCATCTTCTTCTTGTAACATTTTGAACACTTCCTCCTTATGGTTGATTGGCATAGAATAATCCAAATACCTCTCTAGAAATGCTTGTTTCATGTCTTCCCATGTCCTAATAGAACTATTGATCAAACTCATAAACCACTTCAATGCTGCTACTTTCAATGTTGAAGGAAATCGTTTAAGTTTTTGAGCATCTTGTAAGTATTCATAGGTTCTACATAGGACTTCAAATTCAAATAGGAAGGTTTCAGGATCTTTAGTTTTAAGTTCATAAAATTTTGGAAGGACAGAGGGTGAAATGCTTTTCATGGTTGTATTAGTTCCTTCATCTATTACAGGAAACCCAAAAGAGCTTCCCATTCCTCTTCTACCTCTTCCTCTGCCTCCTTCTCCTTTTGCACCTCTACCTCCTTCTCCTCTACCTCTACCTCTACCTCTACCTCCTCCAAATAATGTGTTTTCTCCATTGAAGATTCCTCCTCCCCCTTCTTCTGCCATAGTTGATTCTTCTGTGGAAGTGGAAGAGTTTGTGTCTCTAACAGGGATCCTTGAATCCTCTTCTAAGACAGATTTAGTGGATGAAGTAGAAGGTCTTTCTAATGGAATTTCTGATCTTAAGTCCTCTGGAAGTCTAGAATCAGTAAAGGATGGAATGTGAGTTTGAGTTGAAAGTGTGCTGGCTCTTAGTCTTGAAGAAACAATTGAGCTTATGCCTCTTATAAATCTACTTCTTGAGTCACTTTCTCTACGCATATCATTGTTTTTGGGAGGTAAGAAACAAGGCTACCTAGTTACACTTCCCTGGAAACAGCGCCAAAATGTAGTGCTCAACTCAGTGTTTCTAAATTGAGGTCATTAATTGTCAACCAGGGCTAGTAAACTGTTGAAGTGTGGTGCACTATATGTGCCTAGGTATCTGCCTCTCACTACGTTGTGTTTAGTGTTCTTTCTAATGTTTTTGGTTTTATGGTTTTATGTTAAAAAAGGAAAAGAACCAAATGCTAATAAAGAGAAGTGTATGTTTAACTAAGGCAGATTAAAACTTACTCTAGACCGTGTGTGACCCTAAAGAACAGAAAATGCAAAGCTTGATAATGACTCATAGCAAGGAAATAAATTACAACATGAACTCATAACATGAACTTATCCAATTCAGTCAGTAGAAATGTGTTGGAATATCTTGGGAAAAGAACAAGTTCAGTGCAAATAAAGTTCTCCTAAATAAACAATCATCCTACAATATTACAAAGAATCTCAACCATGGCTAGAAGTTTATTGGAACATAATTGGAAAAGATTGTTTGTAGCATAATAAGATTTCTATTCTGAATTAACTTGCAAAGCTAAAATTAATCTATTTTTGCAGCTCAACTTTTCAATACTAAGCCGTATCCAAAAGTTAGAGATTTTCTAGAATAGTTTCGGGAAAAAGGCTTATTTATGAATTTGCAAAAGATTGCAAAACAATCAAGACCTTAAACTGATATCACCAATTCCTGTTCATGACGATGCATTAATAGAAAGTTAGAACAAGAATGATTTGTAAATAATGAAGGCTGTGAAGTTGAATATTGACAGTTGATACAACTTAAAGAACACTGGATAACACTGAACTAAAAATGCAATTGATCAAACTTGAAACACAGTGACCACAACTAAGCTATCATGCCATTATCCTATCTTGAAACACAATGCACTGGAACTGAACTTAGAATGCCACTAATCTATCTTGAAATCTAGTGAACAAAGTGAGCTAGAGTACCATTATCAAACTTGGAAATATAGTGACATAATTGAACTAAAGTGACATGTACCTCCTGAGTACTAAAATGCAACTAATTCTATGAAATAACACAGCCCTGTCTCGTTCAAGATGAGTGATGTTTTGGAATAGTTTGTAAAACGAGTCTGGTTGTATCATTCAAATGCAAATAGACATAAAATATTAAATTCAACAAAACACAATGACCTCTGAAACACCACAGCTACGTCTTACCCAGAGTTAGTAATATTTTGGAAGAGATTAACGAGAACAAGGATAGTTGTAATAACTGGTGTAATTGAGCACAAAAACGTGAAACTAACTCCTAAAATACTACAGTTACAACTCATTCGATAGTAGTGATATTTTGGAAGAATATATAAGAACGAGACTAAACTATAGCATGAATATAAAACACAGAGTTCAGAATATTAATTAAGCTAGAAATAAAACGAGGCTAAATTACTTATCTAAATGATATGAACAAAAGCTCCTCGGGCAGTAGGGGCCCTCTACCACTATAGTAGCACATAAATCCACTTCAAGGTTAACTCAGCTCGTGCAATAAAACGATGCTTCTTTCATTAAAAGATAAATTCTTCAAAACAGAGTATTATGTCTTCGGAGATCTAGCAACAAAACAAAATCTAACCAACAGTTTCTCGGTCTCCCGAGTCCTACTTATAATGAAATTACATAACTACCCTTTGAGAAAAACAAGGATAAATGTCTTTCCTACTGCTAATAAAACTAAAACTCTTATTGACAACCTCGTACTTCATTACGGACATCTGTAAAGTCTGTGTTTTAATAGGAAACTGCCTCTTAGTTTTAATCTCTTCTTCATGCATAACTGCTTGAAAAATTTAACTCAGACTTCGTGGAGAGCAACAATTGATGAGGGAGTGCTGTAGATTTTGCCCATATGTGTTTTTCTTTTCCATGACACCTAGAACCTACGTAAACATAAGGATGACTGCAGAACAGACGACTGGCTACGGAATGCCTGTATTCTATAGCCGAGTCTTAGTCAAAATTACTACACCAACAAAATCATGAAAACATAACAAGTTAGTCAATATATAAATTCTTAAAGCAATTTTAATTAATTCTATTGATCATTTGAGCCTGTAACTGATGATGGACAAATAAAATGAAGTGGAATATGGTGAAAGAGAGAAACATCTTTGGGGCTCAACAGAACCCTCAAACAAGATTTTGGTGAACATCATTAAGAAACTGGTGGAAGAAAAGAAGAAATCATGGCACAACAAATTATTTCATGCACTATGGGCAGACATGCTAACAAACAAGAAGTCAATTGACATGTCTCCCTATCAGCTATTCTATGGAATAAATGAAGTCTTCCCAATAAGCTTGGGAGTGTCAGTGATGAAGGTAATTCAGGAGGTGTAGTCTGAAGAGAATGACATAAAAAGAAGGATAAACAAAACTATCCAGCTGCAGCAAATGAGAGAAGGAGTATACAACATGACACAACTAGTACAAGAGAACATCAAGAAGATTTTTGATAAGAGGACCAAGGAAAATGATTTCAACATTGGAGACCAAGTACTGAAGTTGGATTCAAGAATAGAGGACAAAGGCAAGCATGGAAATTTTGACAATCTATGGAAAGGTCCATACGTCATTCACTCAGCCAGAGGTAACAATGTTTTTTTCTTGCAGGATATGGATGGAACAGAGTTGTTTGGAGGTCCTATCAATGGCAGGATTCTCAAGTATTATTTTAGTTGAGGTTCTCAATTTGAATTTTCTTCATTATATATAACATTGCATGAATAAGTTCCAAACAAAAAACTGGACCAGGTTAAAGCACGAAGTGAAGGCCATAAGCCTAGTCTAATAAAAAACAAAGAAAGAAAAAGAAGAAAAGAGGGTAGATAAAAAGAAAAGGTAAAGGCCCATACAAAAAAAAAATATTTCTATAAGTGTGCAAGTCCAAATGCCACTATTGTTGAAAATATCTTGTTCAATCATACACCCTAATCATGATTGTAAAAATTTTAAATTTTTTGTTGATAAGTTACAAAATTAACATTTGCCAAACTGTTTAAACTTGGTTTATCAGTAGGTAGGAAGAGAATGACATTGGTTCCAAAGTCTAAATCTGAACCATTAAGAAGAAAAAGGGATAAATTATAAATGAAAGATTCAAAACCAAAGCCCTTAGTTTTTACTTTACTTTTTGAAAATAAATATTGTCTGCAACTTGTTCAAAATGCCACAATCCATGACAATCAAATTGCTTAATATTGATTCAGTCATGCTTTAAATTTCATGTTGATAGTTAGAGAATGAAAATCTATCAAATTGTTTAATCTTGACAAATAATTAGATTAGGTAAAGAATAAAAGAGCTCATCGGTCTAATCTAAGCCTTTGAAAGTTATAAGGGTAGAAATAGATAGTTTTTTTCTTTCAAAAGAAAAATGATGTCAAGGGTTTTCCAGTATAAATGCACCCAAATGAAGAAAAAATGTTAGATTAGATAATAGGTAGGAATAATTACTTTGAAGGAGGCATGATGTTTAATTTTTGAAGGTCAAAATCACAAAACGCTGCAGCAAATCAGCATTTCAAAATGGAAAATCAGTCAAGTACACAAGGCATTGATCTATGAAGACTAGAGATCTGAAATTTGAGGTTCTTGACACCTCATAAAGGACCTTCCCTCCCCAGTTGGAGCCATTTTTAGCCTCCTGTATTCTACAGTATCACTAGTTCACTATGAATTTTCTACAGTGTGCTGAAAATAACATTCCCTAACTATCATCTATTTTCAGAAATCTCAATGACTTCATTATATTCATTAAATATTTTTCACTATATCTCATTTTTCCCTTGTTCAGTACCCTGATGCTCTAAAAAATCATGTTTCAACCCTAATGCCTCATTTCCACCCCTTCTCCTTCCTAAAACCCCACTCACATTGCTTAAAACCTATGTAAACCCTCCCCTCATTCGCTTCCCTTCTTTCCTGAAAACAATGTAACAAACCATTTTTACATTGTTTTAAAATTGAAATTATGTCATTTGGCATCCGACTCTCCTTTTAAATAAATATTTTTTATTTAAAACCCACCTCTTATATGCTTTTTATCCCCCCGATTAAAAAAAAAAAAAAAACCTTTATGCCCGTGCCATATAACACTTGTCCCCACCTTAACAATAAGCGCCTCTACTTGTTGTATAACCCTAGCCCCATCTTTATTTATAAGCATTTCCACTTTCATATACCCTCGGCCCTGCACTATAAATAACCCCGCATTGTTTTAAACCCCCGCTCCAATATACTCTTGGGCCCCACTGTCCAAACCCACCCGCTGATTCATTAGACCCCGATCACTGTTGGCTCGACTCTGCCAAATACAACGGTCCACGATCGTTGTCGCACATCTAACCACCTGGGAGATAAAACCTTTCAACCATGTGAAATGGGCGGTCTTACCTCCTATCCTCCCCTCCAGATGTTTTCCCCTCTATGGAATCCCACACCCTCCGCCAAAACCATTTACCATCCACCACTTCCGCACCACAAACCCAAAACCGCCAACTCATTTGAATGTTTCGAAGCCCCTAAATCTATAAGATAAGCCAATGTCCTTCATTTATGCCCCCACAACACTCCATAACACCCAAAAATCCCCAAAAATTGCAGAAAACCTGCAGGCCCCCGTCTTTCGGACTGTGTCCACAACAGCTTTTAGATTAACGACTATTTTTAATGTGTAGGTGATTATACTTGGCAGGGAGTGCATAATTGGAATTTCTAAGGTCAAAAAATTGTTTAAATAATCTCTCTAGGTGATGATCTAGTAGTTTTGTTTACTCAGAAGGACCAGGAGCACAAGACCAAGCAGAATTATCAATGGATCATGACCATTGATGGTCATTCAAATTCTCCTAAGGCAACAAAGGTTCTTTGCAGATCAGGGTAAAGAAATAAAAAGTTTGTATAGTAGTAGTGTAGTTAGAAATGAAGGCAAGTGTACAAACATAGTCAGAAGAACAATAAAAAGGGTTAAAAGACTAATCAAAGATTAGAGGAAAATAAACAGGATTATAAGACAGAGATCAAAGACAGAAAGAAGAGTTAAGGAGAAAACAGTAAGACAGACATCAAGAGACAAATCCAAGTTGAAAGAGTAAACAGAGCTTAAGAACAAATCACTAAAGAAAGGTAGATCCGAATGACAAAGAAAAACAACATTTACCCCTTCAGATCACATTTTTCCACCTACAACCTGATTTTGCTAAATCAACTACCATAGTTAATGCTTCAGTCGGAAGATATTTTCAGCTGCAAAACAATTATTGTAAAGGTTAATGAAAAGGCATAAAATTTTAAAATCTCGTAAGAGTTAGCTCAGCAGTAAATTAAAAATTTATTACTACAGTGAGTCATTCAGAGATATTTTGGCATTGGGCCTTGCATGGTCTCAATTGTCAAACATCATTTACTCTGTAGTTATTACAATTTTGAAACCCTAGATTAGGGCAACCTCCTCATTTTGTAGTTAAATACTGCATGCATTACTCATTGTTATTGTTGGTTGGTTGGATGGATGCTTGATTGGAGGATTGGCTGTTAAGATGGATTTGATCAGACTTTGAGCTGCAAAGATTGTTGCGTTGGAGTATTGTAACTCTTTTGGACATCAGTAATACAAGCATGTTCACACGATTCTTGAGCTATGTTAATGGTGAATTTATCCTTCTTTGTCAATTTTTCTCTTCTGTTTTCCATATTTTGCACCATTTCTCTGATAAAATAACATAAATTTTAGATTAAGATATGTTGTATTGGCACCTTAATTATGTCTTCTTCTTTCATCTTAATGTTTTCTTCTTTGAACTTTAATTAAATAATTTAGGGGTGTCCTGCTCTTTAGTTTCACTAACTATTCTCTTGGATGTTTTCTTTGTCCTAAAGTAATAGCTAGAGAATTCAGGGGTGTCCTGCTCTCTAGGATTGTTGGATTGTTTTCTTGAAGTTTACTTAGTAGAGTCTAGCCAAAGAATTATATGGTTTTACATTTCCTTTTTTTTTTCTTAAACATTTATCTTAAAGGATTTTCTTGTTTTAAGTATAGTTAAAGGATTATTAATTTTCCTTTAGTTTTACTGAATTCACAACTTGCTATCATTTCATGTTTCATCTAATCTAAGAGATCCACTTGATATAGTTAGCTTTCCCTATGAAAACCCTTGCAGAGTTTATGTACAATTAAAGCCTATTATGACTCCATAGCCCAATGCATTAATTCTCCTCACATTCTATCTATGCAACTGAAACACTCACTAAATTAATCAGTCAAACAAACAAACAAAGAAACAAAATAAATAGTCCTATAACTTCATAACTAGCCTAAAATCAAAAAACATAAGCATAGAGATAAATCACTTACAAACACAAACATAGAGAGACCTCTCTGAGTCTAGGAATGCTAGGTACTTGGACTCCAAAGTGGTTTGATGTGGTTCCCTACAGAGTTGTTCTTTCCAATCTTTCAAATCATGGGGAGCCAACATATATGAATCATGGGTAAATTGCTTCATGTGCATATGTGTCTCCAAAGTTATGATATTTGATGTTGATAGCCTTGAAATCATGTCAACCAACCTATTTGTGTTTCCCTTCTTATACTTGATCACCAAATGGAACTACTGTAAAATACCCATCCACTTGTAATGCCTATTCCGTCGTATCTTACTCTAGGCCTACAAATATTGTAATGGTTGGTGATCTGTGTGGATTATTGTCTCCTTTCTAATCAAATAGTTCTTTCAATTCTTCACAGCCTGTGTTAGGGCATAGAGCTCCTAATAGTAGGTAGGTTAGTTAAGAATTTAGCCCTAAAATACTTCATAATGGTAGCACACATTCTTTCCTTTTTGCATCAAGACAACTCCCATAACATATCAGCTTGCATATATCTCCACTTCAAAGGACCACTACAAGTTTGGTAATACTAAAATTGTTGCTTGACTAATCTTCTTCTTCAGCCCCTCGAAATCCTTTTGCGGACCCTTTCCACACTAGAAACTCTTTCCACTTGTTGTTATGATGTGGAGCGGCGCTACTAATGTTGAAAATGAGGCTATGAATTTCCTTAGGTACTATGCTACCCCAATGAAATTGTTGACCTCAGAAACATTAGTAGGTGTAGACCATTTCATGATGGCCTCCATATTGGAAAGATCTATATTCAGCTCTTCTCTACCTATCACATACCCCATATACACCAAATAATGTTGAGTAAACTCACACTTCTAGAGATTTTCTATCAGGTGGTGCTTATTTAATGTTTTCATCACCTACATCAAATGTGAGATGTGCTCCTCCAAAGTAGCATTGTATACCAGTATACCATCCAAATAGACAATAACAAATGAATCTATAAAAGCATGTAGTACATCATCCATTAATCTCATTAACTTAGTTGGTGCATTACATAGGCCAAATCGTATGACAAACCACTCATACAAACCTTTCCTATTTTCAAAGGCGGTCTTCCAAGTATCTTCTTCTTTGATTCACACCTGGTAATATCTAAACTTTAAGTCCATCTTGGTGAATTATTTTACTTTTTGTAACTGATCCAGCAGATCCTTTATTCTGGACTGGGGGGTATATGTTCTTGAACATTATTTAATTCAACACCTAATAATCTACAGAAATCCAACAAGTCTCGCCATTCTTTGTCACAATGATGATGGGCGATTTACATGGTGATGTACTCGGTCAAATGACACCCTATTAAAGTAATTTCTGCAACTATTTCTTCTCTCACTTTCTTCTATAACAAACTACCTATACAACCCAATATTTAGCAATGGGGAGTCTGAAAGTAGTTGGATCTCATGTTCCATTTCCCTCTTAGGTGTTAATCATTTAGGATCTCAGAACAAATCTTTATATGCATGTACCAACTCCTCCAGTTGTTGTCTATGTCTCATATATATATATATATATATATATTAGAATATTTCACATGGTACTGATGAGCTCTAAGAATGAATATTGCATCTCAAATGTACATGTAGGGACTTCCAAACACGACTCCACATACATAAAGGGGAACCACATTTAGTTCTAGTTGATTAATAAAATAAACACTAAGAAGGACTCTATTTTTTCACTATTTTTTTACCTTGAGCTTTGTATCCTCATTTACCCATCCCAGTGGATATTGATTTGGATGATCACAAACTTCCAACCCCAACTTCTTGAAAAAATATGCTGCAATGAGAATTTCTTGCGATCGCGAGTCAAATAAAGCATCAATATTTGTCTTCTTGACCTGTATATTTATATGGAAAAGTTTTATCATTGATTTCTGTTCTAGTTGTTTAAGGCTACTCAGATTCCCTTCCTTCTTCACTAATGTATAAATGATATTCTCATCGAAATTTGAGCTACTCTCAACTCGGTTTCTTGAATCAGTGGCCATGAGATTATTCTTCTTATTATATTTCTTTTTATTCTTCGGGTTCAACTCTAGATCCCACTTCCAACACTTCTCCTTTTGTGGCCATTAATGTTGTAGTGGTTGATGGGATATTTTCATTGTTATGTTGTGGTTGTCATATTTTTATCTTTTCCATGCATTTTATTCTTCTTCCCCTCCTTATAAGTGTCTAGTTTCT
Organism: Pinus albicaulis; assembly: GCA_034641835.2. Taxonomy (NCBI): domain Eukaryota; kingdom Viridiplantae; phylum Streptophyta; class Pinopsida; order Pinales; family Pinaceae; genus Pinus; species Pinus albicaulis. The sequence continues at coordinate 964,214,754 of CM076581.1, read as the reverse complement.
CCCTCTACTTCAATCCACTTGATTGTGCTCTCTTCAAGCTTATGTTCTCCAGGTACTATGCCTGCACACGAGCGTCGTCCACTGATTTGATATTTAATAGAATCACTTACTCCCATATATGGAAATTCACACCCCCAAAATACTTTAGGAGTACATTTGCGATCTTTGGGCGGATACCTAAAATTATGGCCATCTTTTTGAACTTCGTGGTGTTCTCCTTCACACTTTTTCCATAATTTTGCCTTAAGCAGTGCCACTGAATTCATTCATCCTCTATGTACCCAATAAGGTAAAACTGTGACTTAATGGGGTTTCTTGAAGTCCTATGACTTAATCACTAGAGGCTCTCTCTGCCATCTTACGACCTTTGTGTAATGTTTCCCCCAAATCAGTGCATGGCCCTATATTTTCAACCGCACAAATAAGATCTCATGCTCTTCATTAGTTTTATGGACACAGAAATAAATTTCCAGCTATTACAATGAGTGCTTTATCTTTAGAGCATCGATCTCACCATGGTATAGCTTGATAGATACCTTCACATCCATTTTAAATATGTATTTATATTTGTTCTTGTGACTCGAACTAAGTGTACCTTTTTGGGGTTCTTTCTTCAACTGGTTCTCCATTTCTCCCTGATCTCCTGAATCCCCTACTAATTTTTCCTCTACATTTGAACCCCCATATTCTTCAAGTATCCCAATATTATTGCTCAGGATAGCCATGAGGATGTTTACATTGTGATTTACATCTACGAAAAATTTTTCAAGCCATGAACATTGTTGGACACCTAATCCACTAAGGGTTAAGGTGTGGGAAACAAACGATCATAGGGAGTCCAAGAGACCTTGGAATATGGAATCCAAGAGTCACACCTAATGTACTATAAATGTATATCACTATGAATTATATTGGATCTCACACTTATATTTCCTATTCTTCCTATTCCATGGTTAAGTTTAAGATGGTGTCAGAGCAGACGTTCTCCTGCCCTTCTGCAATTTGAGCCACTAGTTTTTTGGCCTAGCTTAAGCACCCTCACTAGTCAGGACTCTAAAATTAAACTTGAATTTATTTGCATTCATCGACCTTCATAACGCTACCACTTTGAAGGTAGCATTGAGATTTGTGACTATTACACAGACATAGGTTTAGGCCACGCTGCAGTAAAAATGGTTAAGAAACACACAGACAGAAAGAACACATATGTTGCAGGAAAATAATTTTCGATTGGTGTGGGAATTATATCATGGTTAATATTCATCGTTTGCAGGTTATCCAATGCTAGTGCAACTCCAGGATACCTAGTTTTCATGCGTAAGGCTAATTCATAGAACTTTCTTGCCTTCTCTCTAGCTTCTGGATTGTTAGCATAAACATTGCCTACTAATGTAAGTTCCTTTGTTGAATGAGGAAATTCATTCAAAGCTTCATGAGAAGCCAATAGGGCCTCTTTAGGCTTTGAAATATGTAAATTTCAACTACATAATTGTTAACAGTCGAATCCCACCGGTTAATACAATGTGAATTACACTCCAATACCACCGCTTCCACCACTCTCCACAATCAACTTCCATTCAAGCAAGTTAATACCTCTACCATAGTCGACACAGGTCCCCGACTCCATACCACTAGGCCTATATCCCTCTGTGTATTCAACGTCACCTCTCCCATTCTTTGGCATCATGTGCATGCTTTCCATTGTATAACCACTATAGGGATCTCGTTGAATTGTATTCCAGGAAATTCTCTATTTTCGCAATGGACCACAGATTCTCTATGTGAAACCAGATGAAGTTGTCCTCGGCTTTAACTAAATAAGGCTGCTTGATTGCTATTTTTATGCCTTTTGGGTATTTTTTTGCAACATAAGATTGATCTATCAAGAGGAAATTTGGAGCAAAAAAACAATAAAGCAATGAAATCCTCTATGTGTGCATCTTTCATCACGGTATAAATTCTACCAAATTTGAAGGGATCAACGTAGAAAAAAAATGGTAATTCATTCATTTCCTCGAAGGCTAAATCACGGAAATGAAATTCAATGAGGTCACAGATGAATTCTGGATGTGTATGCGGATTTTGGATGCCATGGAATTCATTGGGTCCATTTTTCATGCAGAGATATTCTTAACTAGAGAATCCAGCTAAATTCTCATGTGCTTACCATGCCTGGGTTTAACTTTCATGTCTTTCTTTACGAGTACCTTGTGGTGATAATATTCTAAATATTTTAGCACATATGAGGGATTTTTGTTTTCGAAAAAATAAAATATTGTATGCTGATCGAGCTCTCCATGTGTCTTGGTCTATATTTGTGCATTGAAGATGAGATGAACTATATGAGTAAACTTCGACCTATATTTTGCACTAGTGTTGTGGTCTTTATGGATAAAATATAGTTTTTGTTAATGTAAAACAGTTATTTTTGGAGGAGATAAATCATCAATATTTTTCGCCTTAAATGGCTATTGCACGCTAGTTTTTTGGTGCACATTTACAAAAATATTTTGCAGTGACATTGTATTGTTAGTGGGCATTGTTTCTTCTCTACAAGTTCATAGTTGTGATGATTTTATATGGAGAAAATTCATGGATTATTAGAGTTATTAAGCACTCTAATATTATCTGCTGGTGGAGACATAGTTAAAATCAACATGGAAACCTTGTCTAATATTAAGGTCTATCTACAAAATAAACAAGAAAACATTGATTTTTTGCAGCTTGAATCTCAACTACAACAAGAACAATTACAATAGTGGAGTCATCATTCTTAACATGTTTTTGTTCAAAGCATTGAAATATACTCCCATATGAAGAAATTCAATAATGTTGTGGTTGATTCACATTCAATGCCCATTTCAAGAGCATATTTGTATGCATATGCTGAAGCTCAAGTTCCACTTCCCAAGCCCATGATCTGACCATATGCTGAAGCTCAAGTTCCACTTCCCAAGCCCATCATCTGACCTTGGGAAGAGATTGTCCGCAACAAGCACAAAACTAGTCTTGGATATGACAGGGATGCATCCATTCATATTCCATATTACTCAAATCCCATCCAGTTCCATAGTGTGGGATTTATTTATGACAATTCACCTTCAGTTATTCTATATTCTACTCCTCTTCCACAACAGATTGTGAAATTCCAACATTGTGATCAAGTTGGCCATATGAAAGATCATTGTTTTGATATTCATCCATGTCAGCACTGTCATAAAACAACTCATTCTTCAAACAAATGTTTCAAAAATAAGCCTCTTGCAAGAACAAAGATTCATCTTGGATGGATTCATTCTTGGAAATGGGCATCAACAACCAGGAAGATGCTTGAGTCATATGTTAGAATTTATTCTAGAGTATTAAAAAGTCTTGCAGTTGATTTTTCACCATCATTTCACCTTATATATAACAGGAGGGGAAATTATGGTCATATTCAAGCTTCAAAGCCACATCAAGTGAGCCTGAGCTACCACCTCGCATTCCAAATTCAAAGTTGTAGCGAGAGACACAGATGCCCATGAGCATGCCTTTGGTTGGAAATTGGTGGTCAACCTTAAACCATCTATGCCAGGTTGAGCTTATTCCTCTTCAAATAATTTGGGACACTTCGTCTATCAGAAGACTTCAGCTTCTTGCTAGATTTTGAAGAGTTCTAGGAAATGCATCAAGCATTCCAGAGTTGGTGGTCATCCTTAAACAATCACAGTTTTTAGACCTCCTTTCTTCCAGGATGAAGGTATCCCTCTTCAAAACATTAGGAGCACTTCCTCTAGCAAAAGATCTCAACTTCTTGCCAGATTTGGAAGAATTTCGAGAACTGCACTAAGCATTCCAGTGTCGGTGGTCATCCTTAAACCACCCCCTTATGCCAACATTTCAGAGAGCTCATTCAAACTAGTGTTGCCATGCATACTTTGCACATATGTATTAAATCTCTCTTCTTGGACATTTACATACGCCTTCGGATTAAGGGAGGGAATGTTGGACACCTAATCTACTAAGGGTTAAGGTGTGCGAAATGAACGATCATAGGTATTCCAAGAAACCTTGGAATGTAGAAGACAAGAGTCACACCTAATGTACTATAAATGTGTATCACTATGAATAATATTGCATCTCATGCTTATATTTCCTCTTTAGCATATTCCATTGCTGATTTTAACAAAAAACATCACCTCTCCACTATCACAAGGGTCATTCTCAGATTCGTCAAGCATGATTAGGGTTTTATGATTTTTGGCCCCGCTGATCTAGACCCCCTACAAAAATCCACAAAATATTCAAAAAAACCTTTTTTTATTCGAATGTGATTTGAAAACTATCATGGATATTCCACTCCATAGTTCTTCACAAAAAATCTGATAATTGTAGGAATTTGCAGGGTAAGTTCTGTAGGTCAAGAACCAAAGGTCACCACTCACAAACAGATCAAAAATTAGTACACCAGTATAATCACGTGGTTAAAACCCTCAAAGAGAGAAACAGTCCACGCCCTGAGCCAACGCGGCCACTACAGGGAATTTATTAATATAAAAGAAAAGTTACATATGTTTCTCTCATAAACAGTTACCAGACAAATGACCCTCCATGATCTTTAAATAGAGATCATGGACCAATCAGGTGTTAAGCCATAGATCAAGTGTCGTTAATATCGAGGTGAGAGATAACCGTTGGATCACTACAAATCGTGACCATCAGATTATAAGTTAAAAATGTGCATGGTAAAGAAACACACTCTACCTAACTCTACATTAGACTAAGTTATTCTTAACTATTTCCTATGTGTTAGAATATCCTAACATCCCCCCTTAAGAACAACTTGGGATAGGATTGAATGATTTACAAAGGTGACACAAAAGGAGCCTATTTCCTATGTGTCGAAATATCCTAACATCCGCCCTTAAGAACAAATTGGGATAGGATTGAAGGATTTACAAAAGTGACAGAATAGGAGAAGGAAGGAGGCATTAGAACCTATCCCCCCTTAATGAAAACTTTCCTGAACTCCATGCATGGATCAACGTTTGGTAAAATTTGCTTTTGCGAGAGCCTTCGTAAAGATATCAGCTACTTGATCATTGGTCGGACAATACTGCACTTCAAGAACACGATCATGAATGAGCTTTCTGATGAAGTGTATGTGGAGTTCAATGTGTTTCATACGCTGATGCTGAACTGGATCTTTACACAGTTGAATGGCACTCTTATTATCACACCAAAGTGTAGTTGGATGTTGCTAATGAAGACCAAATTCAGACAAGATCTGACAAAGCCACATGGCTTCCTTGCTGGCTTCAACTGCACCAGTGGACCAATCAACAAGGGAGATGCTCCTACACTATAATGAATCACGAACTGAATTGTACCTTGAATATATCAAAGTATTATTTTAGCTGCTTTCCAGTGACTTTCATGAGGTTGGTGCATAAACCGAGTGACAAGACCAATGGCAAAGGAAAGGTTAGGATAGGTATGGGTTAGATACAAAATTTTACCAACAAGTTGATGGTATAAGGTAGCATCAACTTCAGGGGTAGTATAGTTGACTGAAAGCTTGACTCCAGACTAAAAGGTAGAAGGGGTAGCCTTATAGTATTCCATGTGAAAGTGGTGTAGAAGATCACAGGCATACTTGGACTGAGAGAGGGTAATGCCTTCCTTGGATTGCAAGACTTGAAGACCAAGGAAATAATGCAAGTGTCCTAAGTCTGTCATTTCAAACTTCTTTTTGAGGCTAGACTTCACATGGTTTATATGATTTGGATCATTTCCAATAAGGATAAGATCATCAACATAAAGAACAAGGATGGTGAAGGAATTACCCACCTTCTTGGTGTAGACAGTGTTGTCAGAATGACACATAGAAAAGCCATTATCTAAAAGAAATCTATCCATTTTGGCATACCAAGCCCAAGGAGCTTCTTTGAGACCATAGAGAGACTTCCTAAGGTGACAAACAAGGCTAGAGTCTTTTTGGATAAAGCTAGGGGGTTGTTCCATGTAGATTCCTTCATGCAAATCTCCATGTAAGAAGGTGGATTTAACATCCATCTGATGGACATCCCATTCAAAAGAGGCGGCAAGGGAAAGAACAAGGTAGATAGAATTCATTTTGGCAACAGGGGAGAAGGTTTCAATATAGTCAATGCCTTCAACTTGTGAAAAACCTTTAGCAACAAGACCAGCTTTATGTCTATCCATTTTTTCATCTGGTCCAAACTTTGTTTTGTAAACCCATCTGCATCTGACAATTTTTCTTCCTTTTGGAAGAGGAACAAGATCCCAATTATTGTTTGCTAATAAGGAACGATACTCTTCATTCATAGCTTCATTCCAATTTGGATGACCGGAGGCTTCTTCAAAGGTTTTTGGATCAAGTTTTTCCGGAGCTTGAGCCAATAAGGAAGAAGCTCTTTTGAACTGAGGACGTATACATCGTCGATCGGTAGGGTCACCTGCAAGAGAACCTGCTACATCCCGAGTAGAGCAGACCCATCTTGGAAGCGGTGGAGTATAAGGAACAATTTCACGAGCTGGAGGAGGATTATCATCCTCGTTGTCATCATCTGAACTAGAAGGAATGCTATTAAAAATAGAAGAGAGAGAGAGAGAGAGAGGTGGCACATATGTTGAATCAGGCTTGCAGGCGAAAGGTGGAACACCTGCTGAACTAGGCTCGAAGGCCGATATATTTTCATCAAAATTTACATCTCTTCTAATGATTATATTTTTGGATTTGGGTTGAATAAGTCTATATCCTTTAACATCTTCAGAATATCCAACAAAAATACATTTTTCACTCTTAGGTTCTAAGGCTTTATGTTTTGCATCTGGAATATGGGCCCAAGCATCACTTCCAAAAACACAAAAGTGACTTACATCTAGCTTTATCGAGCTCCAAGCTTCTTCTAAAGTTATATTCTTTAAAACCTTAGTAGTAGTGTGATTAACTATGTAATTTTCATAGATAATGGCTTCTGCCCAAAAATTGAGACCAAGTCCTTTAAATTGAAGCATACAATTAGCCATTTATTTTAAGGTGCGATTCTTCCTTTTAGCTACACCATTTTGTTGTGGAGTATATGGAATAGTATGTTCCAATTGAACGCCATGCTCTATGCATAAGTTGATAAATTTTTTGTTAACATATTGTCTGCCATTGTCTGATCTTAACTTAAGAATTTGATGTCCAAATTTTTTATTAACAAAGGCCTTAAAGGCCAAGAACATGTTAAAAACTTCACTCTTGAGTTTTAAGAAATATACCCAAGTGCGTCTGGAAAATTCATCAATGAATGTTAAGAAGTACTTGCAACCAATGAAAGAAACAATAGGAAGTGGACCACATAAATCACTGTGCACAAGCTGCAAAGGGGCTGAAGCATGCCAAGAGGCATGTTTGTCAAAACTATCCTAATGATGTTTTCCGAGTACACATCTGGAGCAAACACCATCCCAGCAAGATACCATATGAAGGCCCGTCACCATATTTTCCTTACATAGAGTTTGAAGAGAGCAATAGTTTAAGTGACCAAATCGCTCATGCCAAATTATGCTCACATCATCATTATGAGCAACAAAAATAGAGGGAAGATATGATGACCCAAAGTTGTCAAACTTATACAACCTTGTGGAATCATTAGCAATGCCAGTAGCTAAAATATGTTTAGGATATTTGAGGTCCTTCATTACAACATCATGAGGTGAGAATTCTACTATTTTCCCTTCACCTGAATGAGTTATCTGATAAACAGATAGAAGGTTGCATGACAAGGTAGGAACACATAGTACATCATTAAACTGACCATTATCTATATGAATGGCTTCCTACAACACTAAGAGATTTATCATCACCAACATAAATATGTTTGGTGTTACAATCATTTAAAGAAGAAAACATGGATTTATTTTTAGCCATGTGGTAAGAAGCTCCAGAATCAATGAGCTACTCATGAGAGGGAGAAGAAGAAGATACATTTAGTGCATAACCAGATATTGATGCTTAACAACCACAAGTAGAAAGTGCCATGCCTGAAGATGAAGGTGAAGAGTGCTCCAAATTGATGTTGTGCTTCTTCATTGCTGCTTCCAAGGCTTCCATCTTCTTAAAACATTTGGACTCTATATGGCCGTCCCGATTGCAAAAGTTGCAATGTCTATCTGTCTTCTTCCCTTTGTTTTGATTTGCCTTGTTATTTTGGTGATTTGATATTTCAGTTTGTGGCTGAAATTGCGTAGGGCCCTTGTTTGGTTTAGGACCATATTTTTTAGGATACTTCTTCTTGGGATTCTTTTGATATGGTTGTTGTTGGGCTGCTAAGGCTTTCTTAGAAGCATTTCTAGCAGTGATAAGACCAAGGTGTAAAATTTTTTCTTGTTCTCTTATCAAAGAATCACAAAAGGCATCAAAAGAGGGATTCTTGTAGGTGGTTCCTGAAGAAATGATGGCTTCTCTGGTGGAATGGAAGGTGAAAACAAATAAAGAGTATGCAGGACCAAGCTTAACAAGAATGCAATATATGAGGCTACCATCTTCTTTTTTGACCTTACACCCTTCTAAAAGAAGTCTAAGGGTCCTGAATTTGGATAAAAAGTCTTCAATAGAGGAGAAATTATTAGGGTCCAAAGTAAGCAACTAATTTTCAAGCTGGTGGGCCATGATTTGATTTTGAATGCCAAAAAAATTATTTAGCTTTTCTAGGGCTTTATCAGGGGTGTCAATGTCAAGGATGTGAAATCGAAGCTCTTGAGAAATGGACATTCCTATCAACCCTCATGCTTGATCTTGTCTATTTTCCCATTTAGGAACTTTATCATCGTCGGAAGGTTTAGTTTCTTGACCTGTGGCTATTCTATAAAGCCCTTTACTTCTAAGTATATCTACCATGTGAGGTAGCCATTGGAAATAATTGGTGTTGTTAAGAATAAGCAGGCATGCACTTTCCATTTAAAAAAAAAATGAAGTTGAGAAAAGCTGAAAATAACTGCTCCAATGGAACGATCTCGAAAAATTAGGCCGTTTCAAAAATAACGGCTTGAATAATGGCTTCTAGATGAAGAAGTTATGCCTTTTGAAAAATCTGAATTGTAGATGCCAAATAGTTGCGGGAACGGGATGAAGTGCGGATTTTTTTAAAAACAATTCCACCCCTTTGAACAAAAACTTTTTACAAAAGAAGCTTTAGAGGGGGACTTGAAACCAAAACCTTTTGTTCTCATAAACTAACCCCTCATCAAGTGAGATAGTAAAAGGATTATGTTATTTTAGAAAGGAGGAAGGGGGGATTATTATTATTATTAGTATTTCTCTTCGGTGTGCGTGCCTTTTCCTGCACAAAAAAACAAAAAAAGTGAGAAAAAAAATGAAATGCAAAGCCCTATGGCAGAATGTTAGATTCTTGGTTAGCGTTGCTGGAAACTATCACTTTTTTCACTATTTCTGATCTCTCGAGATCACACAAAGACGTGAGGAAAGAGCATACATAGCAAAAAAATTCCACTTTACCTGTTTCTGATTTGCCGAGATCGCACAGCAAAGAGAATACATAGAGAAGAGGGTATAGATCTGGAAAATAAATAAAACCTTAATACAAAAAAAAAAAAAAAAAAACTGAAATAAGTAGAACTATTAACAAATATAACTGCAAAATAGAATCTTTATACCTCCAGATCTAAACTGATATAACTTGGGTAGTCGGAAACCTTTTCGCATGAAATGAAAGACGTTCCTCACTGTAACAGACGCTCCAGACACAACCAAGCAGTTCTCCAAGCCCAAAAAATGTTCAAAAATAGTAGATATACAAAACGGAATTCGCATGCAGTCAAACCGGCTTTGGATTTTGATCAATAACGGATGCAACCCTCAGAATAGCTCTGATTCCATGTAGGAATTTACAGGGTAAGTTTGGTAGATTAAGAACTAAAGGTCACCACTCACAAACAGATCACAAATCAGTACACCAGTATAATCACGTGGTTAAAACCCTGAAAGAGGGAAACAATCCACGCTGTGAGCCAACATGGCCACTACAGGGAATTTATTAATATAAAAGAAAAGGTACATATGTTTCTCTCGTAAACCGTTACTAGAAAAATGACCCTCAATACTCTTTAAATAAAGATCATGGACCAATCGGGTGTTAAGCCACGGATCAAGTGCTGTTAATAGCGAGGTGAGAGATAACCTTCGGATCACTACAAATCGTGACAGTCGAATTATAAGTTACAAATGTACATGGTAAATAAACACACTTTACCTAACTCTACACTAGACTAAGTTATTCTTAACAATTTCCCATGTGTTGGAATATCCTAACAATAATATTATATTTAGAATCTAAAACTCTACAATATGAAAGTTTTATTATACTTTTGAATCTATAGATCTACTGTTAATAGTGAAAACATGAGAATGAAAATTGTGTAGAAAATAGAGAACAACAAGATAAAATCTCTCACACATATAACATAGGATATTTTGTAGGAAACCCTTTTAGGAGAAAAAACTAGATGGAAGGTGATGTCACTTTGCTTTCTTTCTCTAAATGAAATAATGGTTGTGAGTACAAAGAAATATGTCTTGTGGCCTATTGAAATTCAACAAGAAAATGAAACACACACACTAGTGTGGGATCACAGGTCACACAGTGATGGATCCTAACGACACATTAGTGTGGAAGCCAATTTTTAAATAAATTGGAAAATAAATTGTAATCTTATCTCATAAGAACTTGTAATAGTTAACTAAGTGTGATAGACTTAGTTAGCTCAAGAATTTCGAGTTGACAGTCTAAGGATAGGCATGTAGAGTGATTCAATTATTAACAGGGTCTAGTTGCAGTTGTAGCACTAGTGGGATCAGTTAACTCACAATAATTGAGTTAAAATCAGTTTAACTACTTCTAACTATTTGATGAGCTAGTGGAATATCAATTGAATTCGAATAGACTTAATTCACCAGTAGCGATCCCCACCAAGTAACTGATGATTCACTATTTATAGTTACATGCATGCTAATTCTGGTGGATACCCAGTTGAGGAAAACATTCAAGGCTAGTAAACTATTATTTGTATCTTAGGAAAACTGCCCAAGTGAAGTTATAAAACCATGGGAAGCCCATGATGAATTTTACAAGCAAGGAAGGTTGAATTCCCTATTTAATAGGCGTTTAATTCTCTAGGGATTGTGTAAGCAGGGTAGGCTGATAATTGGCTATATGTTTCGGGAAATGTTACCCTAAAGGTATTGGGTTGATGAACCTTCACATATTAGGGGCATGTCATTACAAGAAGGACTCACTTAACCAAATTTTATGCTAATAACTAGAATCTACAGGTTGCAGACCTTACTCGGATATCCGTCGGTTGAAGTAGATCCCATGGGGTGAAAACCCCCTGCAAAACTTTGTGCTCCGTAATCTGTAAATTAGAAAATAACAAGCACAAAATCCTAGTTGTACAACATATATATGTTCTATATGTTAGTGAAAAGCATGTATAATATCATAAAAAAAATATTAAATGAACAATTTACAATCATTATGTTAGAAAATTATATATTATAGAGCAATGCAACACATAAAATATGCGGAAAACACAAGCACACAAAACACATAAAACTAGAGAGACACATATATACGTGGTTCACCCATTTTGGGCTACGTCCACCCCAAACAACCAGTCCTTCCTTTCTATTATCCAAAAAAATGAAGAGACAAAACCTACAGCAGATCCTCTGTAATATCCTCTGTTCTCTCTCACAGTCTCCCTATCTATTTCTCGCTCTGCGAATACACATACAATACACAGCCGCAATACAATACCCTCATCCATGCGAGGGGTTTCCTTCTAGGGAAAAAAACCCTAAAATAAACATAACTTCTACCGTCAGATCATCCACCTAATGAATGGCCCAGATTGACTAGAAATTACTATACTTTTACGAGGAAATTTTGCATCTGTTTTTAGCTTCGAGGGCACTGCCCCCAAAAGCCCCCGCCAGGGGGGTTCCATAAAGTCATAGCCACCTCCCTGGACCCCCCAGGCAGCATTTAATTATGGGCAACATTGCCACCCCCATTAAGGTAGAGGGGTCCAACACTGTGATACAAAATAAACAAGATAATCAAGCTCCACACCCAACAATCTCCCACTTGGAGACTGATTGTAGCAACTCCATTGCTGCTTCATTTGTTGGAAAACGACTCCTCTTTGGACATGGTTTTTTCTCATCTTCATCATCATCCCTGAAGACCAATTGAAATTGAGCATATTCTCAGTTTCTCCTTGGTTACAACTTTTGTTAGCATATCTGCAGGATTCTGGCTAGTGTGTATCTTTTCCAGCTTCAATTGTCCATCTTCCAACGCTGACCGTATGAAATAGTACTTTAGTTTTATGTTTTTAGTCTTTGAATGAAATGTTGAGTTCTTTGCAAGATGAATGGCACTATGGATATCACTATATAACGCGCTCATATCATGCTTCTTACCCAATTCATCCATAAACCTTTGTAACCAAATCATTTATTTACTAGCCTCTATAGTAGCAACATACTCTGCTTCTGTTTTTGAAAGTGCAACAACACTTTGGATTTTTGAAACCCAACTGACAGTTGTTCCACCTACAGTAAATACATATCCTGTAGTGCTCCTCCTATTATCTCTGTCACCTACCATATCTGCATCAACATATCCCTGTAGAGCAATGTTTGAACCACCAAAGCATAATTCTTGATTTGTGGTACCTCTCAAATATTTGAGAATCCATTTTACTGCCATCCAATGTTCTTTTCCTGAATTTTTCATATACCTGCTTACAAATCCCACTGCATGTGCAATATTAGACCTTGTGCAGACCATTGCATACATTAAGCTTCCAATTGCTAATGCATATGGAACTTTAGACATATAGTCCATTTCTTCTTGGGTCTTGGGGCACATATTCTTACTAAGTTTGAAATGGCTAGCAAAAGGTGTACTAATTGGTTTTTCATTCTGCGTATTAAATCTTTTCAACACCTTTTGTATGTACTCATTCTGAGATAGTGTTAATTTGCAATTTGTCCTATCTCTAGTTATTCTCATACCAAGGATTTGTTTTGCAACTCCCAAATCCTTCATTGCAAATAAATTTGCCAATTTTATTTTGAGCACATTTATTTCCTACATGTTAGACCCTGCAACAAGCATGTCATCTACGTACAATAATAGTATAACATAGCTGCCATCATTTTTCTTTTTCAAATAAACACAATGATTAGAGTGACATCTAGTATAACCTTGTTCAGACATAAACCTGTAAAATTTTAGATACCACTACCTTGGAGCCTATTTTAAGCCATACAAGCTATTCTTTAACATGCACACTAATTTTTCCTTCCCTTTGACCTCATATCCTTCTGGTTGCTACGTATAAATATCTTCCTCCAAAACTCCATGGAGAAAATTTGTCTTTACATCTAACTATTCAAGATGTAAATCTTTTGCTGCTTCAAGACTTAAGATAGTTCTGATTGAAGTTGTCTTAACAACAAGAGAAAATATTTCATCAAAATCAATACCTTTCTTCTATGCAAATCCCTTCACCATAAGTCTAGCTTTGTACCTTTGTTTTCCTCCATCTTCTTCCTTCAGCCTGTAAACCCATTTATTTTTCAATGTAGTTTTACCTGCAGGAAACCTGACTAAGTCCCAAGTCTAGTTATGCATTAAGGAGTCCAGCTCTTCCTCCATGGCTAGCTCCCACTTCTTCCTGGTTTCAACCTGCATTGCTTCTTCATAACATTCGGGTTCACTAGAATCAGTCAACAATAAATAATATAATGAAGGAGAATATCATTCAGGAGGTATGCTTATCTTGGTAGATCTTCTGACACCGCTTTCAGGTGTTTTAGGTGCTTGTTGTTGTTGTGGTGGTGGTTGTTCTTGTGGCTATTGATTATGATTATTTTCAAGCACCTTTAATTTTTCTGTGATCTCATCAAGAACTGTGTATTCTTTGTTTTATTTTTCCTATTTCTTTTCCTACAACTGATTCTTATACAAGACCTTTTCATTGAATATTTCATCTCTGCTCCTAATGATTTTGTTATTTTCATAATCATATAAGCGATAACCAAAATCATTAACACCATATCCAATAAAGGTACATTTCTTTGATTTTTCCTCAAGCTTTGTTCTATTTTCTCTATTAATATGGACAAAGGCCTCACAAACAAAAGGCTTTAAAAAAGAATAGTTTACCTTTTTACCTGTCCATGCCTCCTCTGGAATACCACCATCCAAGGAACTTGAAGGGCCTCTGTTTATTAGATAAACAACAGTATCTACATCATCTGTCCAAAATTGTAGAGTAAATCTTGCATTCAATCTCATGCACCTTGCAGACTCCATGATTGTTCTATTCATCCTTTCTGACACACCATTTTCTTGTGGTGTTCTTGGAACTATCTTCTCTCTGTGAATTCCATGCTCTAAACAGTACATATCAGACTCTTTGCTGAAATATTCACCTCCATTATCTAATCTGAGACACTTCAACTTCTTTCCTGTCTCAATCTCAACCAAAGCTTTCCATTAATTGAAAGTATCAAATACATCAGATTTATTCTGAATACAATAAATCCATGTTTTTCTAGTTGCATCATCAATAAATGTAACATAATAACGAGAGCCACTGAGAGATGATACCTGAGCAGGTCCCCATACATCTGTATGCACAAGCTCTAATTTTTCGCTCTTCTTTTCTTTCCCAACTCTGAGAAATCTGACTCTCTTTTGTTTTCCATAAATACAACTTTCATAGAAATCCAAATCAACATTCTTCAAAACCGGCAAAAAATTTCTTGAGTGAAGAATCTTCATCCCCTTCTCACTCATGTTTCTGAGCCTATGATGCCATAATGCTGCATCTGCTCCTTTGGAAGTTAAATCATTAACATAATTAGAAATACCATTGCATAAATACAATGTACCAACCTTTTCGCCTTTTGCTATTACCAGGGCTCCTTTCGTGACCTTCCAAGTTTTATCTGTGAAATTTGTCACACAACCTTCACCACCTAACTGCCTTATTGAAATCAGATTTTTCTTCATATCTCGAACATGCCTTACCTCCTTGAATAGCCATTGGTTTCCATTCTGTTGTTTTACAATAACCTTACCCATTCCAACAATTTTGCAGGGTTTATCATCACCCAAATGAACTTGTCCAAAATCTCCTTGAGCATAGTCATGAAAATATTTCTTATCAGGTGTGGCATGGAATGAGGCCCCTGAATCTACTACCCAGGAATCAATAACATTTTCGAAAGAAAGAATCAAAGCATCGTGTAACACATCACCTGTCACATTTTCTTCATGATTGTTTCTTGCTATGCATCTCCTTCTTTTCCCTTCTGAGAACTACAGTCTTTCTTCAAGTGTCCTTTCTTTCCACATTTATAGCACACTATCCCCGATCTGGACTTGGATCTACCTTTCCTTGATTTACTGAAATATCCCAAGCTATTTTCTCTTTCTATTTTTCTTCCTCGGGACTCTTCACTCAAAGCATTACCCGATGTCTCCGAGGATCTTTTCTGTCGCAATTCCTCGCTAAGGATAGAACTGACAACATCATCAAACTTTAAAGTACTAGATCTGGAGACAGAGTTACTAATGGACATAACTAAACCATTCCATCTTTCTGGCAATGAGCACAGAAATAAAAAAGCCCTAACTTCATCATCAAATTTTACCCCTACAGAACTTAACTGGCTAGTAAGTGTATTAAAATAATTTAAATGGTCTACAACAAATCCACCTTCTGACATCTTCATATTAAATAAATGTTTCATAAGAAATACTTTGTTTGAGGCTAAGGGTTTTTCATACAATTTTTCCAACGCCTTAATCAAACCCTCTGTTTTTGTTTCCTTCGAAATATTGAAGGCTACAGACGCTACAAGGCACAACCGTATTGTTCTGAGTGCCTTTCTATCGAGAGTCTCCCATTCTGCGTCTGTAATAGCTGTCGACTTATTTGTTTTTCCACTCAATGGTAGGTACAGATATTTCTAATACAGATAATCTTCCATCTGCATCTTCCACAGTGGGAAGTTTTGGCAGTTAATTTTGTCGACCCTAAACTTACCATCTTCTGCCATTACTCCCACTTGAAACATGAACCCTTCTTTCCTGTGAGTTTATCAGCCAAATAGACCTTTGGCTCTGATATCAGTTGTTAGAAAATTATATATTACAGAGCAATGCAACACATAAAATATGTAGAAAACAGAAGCACACAAAACACATAAAACTAGAGAGACACAGATATACATGGTTTACCCAGTTTGGGCTACGTCCACCCCAAACAGCCAGTCCTTCCTTTCTATTATCCAGCAAAATGAAGAGACAAAACCTATAGCAGATCTACTATAATATCCTATGTTCTCTCTCACAGTCTCTGTATCTATTTCTTGCTCTTAGAATACACATACAATACACAGCCACAATACAATACCCTCATCCATGTGAGGGGTTACCTTCTAGGGAAAAAAACCCTAAAATAAACATAACTTCTACTGTCAAATCATTCGCCTAATGAGCGGCCCAGATTGATAGGAAATTACTATACTTTTACAAGGCAAATTTACATCTACTTTTATCTTTAGGGGTGCTCCCACGAAACCCCCCGCAAGGGGGGGGGGGGGGGGGGGCTCCATAAAGTCGCAGTCACCCCCCCTAGACCCCCCAAGCAATGTTTAATTATGGGCGGAATTGCCGCCCCCATTAAGGTACAGGGGTCCAACGCTGTGGTACAAAATAAACAAGATAATCAGGCTCCACAGCCAACACATTACACATGTATAAAATATTATTGACACGTAAACATCAGGAACAAAATGGCTCTTCTATTAATAATGAAATGTACAGTAAAAAAACATGGAGAGATCACCTAAATTCTGCCATGGACTTCGAGCATACCATCCTCTAGATCCGTCCAGCCCTAGCCTCTCAAGATTTCTTCCAAGAATAGTGCACAATGGATGTCACATAGAGTGGTGAGCATCTCAAGGAAACAAGGGTTTCCTTAAATATCTAGGAAGTGGAGGAAGCATGGGAATATATCAGACTTGGATAGGCCCCAACATCATATAATATCTATATTTCTCTCTCTCTTCCCCCTTAGGACATTCCCTTGAGGGGCTTTTATACTCCCTCAAATTAGTTTTTTCATTTAGGAACAGTTAGGCCACGGGATGGAGTGGTTAAGTTATTGGAACAACCGTAAACCATGCCTCTAAAATAGGGAATATATATATATATATATATATATATATATAATGTTTTAAAATGTCATACATGATTCTCTATGTATGGGCTCGTGTATATACGTGGAAAAGTGTGGGTAGAGTCGCGTATGGGTTTTAAGATACTGTTTTTTGAGGAATATCTCCAAGTCTAAAGGGAAGGGTTGCCCAAGGCCAATGCATAATCAATTATATGATAGTGATAAATGATTCTATAACAGATGCCCCCTAATATATGAGGTCAGAAGGGGTACATGATGGCTGAAATTTATTACGTGCATAGAAAGAACCTTTCGAGGACTAGATAGGACTTCACAAGATTTCAGCCTACCAAAAAACTAATGAGAGAGATTAGAAATATAGCTCATGTCAGAGGTAGGCATACCCATGCTCAGTGAAATAAAAGCATGTCCACATATGAAGTATAAAGTGGATCCAATATGTATACAAGTATAGTTGAAATGTAAGGTAGATAGTGAATCATCTTATCACTGCCCCAAAGTACAAGTCAAATTCAAGTCCAAGTATCACATATAGAAGACTGATCAATGATACTGCATTAGATATCTGATCACAAAAAGTCACAACTGAATCTCCAAGTACCAAATCATAAGTGGTCAAACAAATGGTACAACATGCAACTCGGGAGCCAACATATAAGATGTTGTTGTGATGAAACTGCAACATATAAGGGTGGATAGTGTCACTGGCAGAAAACTAAAAGAGTTGTCAAAGTGAACCAAAGCATGTTGATGCAAACCCGAGGTCTTCACTGATCACCATGGCACAATTCTACACAATGGGAATAAATTAGCTGACGTTGACCATGTGAGAAATCGTTTGATTACCGGTGATTGATGTATATTGTTAACAAATGCGAGACAACGCGCAAATAATGATAACAAGTGTCAAGGTGCCACAGTACAATCTAGCAAGTGTGAATGAATGAGTTTAATTCAAACAATTGAAAGAATCTATAACTCAGGAGGAAATAATGTATCCTCACTGTCGATAGCGAAGAGTCTGCCACTGATGACTGCAAACCCTAAGGTACTAAAAAAAGGACTCTAGACCTTATTCCCAGAGCAATGAGTTGGTGTTGATGGGAAAAGATTTGGAAGGAAGGAATTAAGGCATCCCACATGAGTCGAGTGCAAGTGTAACTCGCAGGCCAAGATTTGGAAGGAATCTGATGAAGTAGAGTGAAGTAACCAACCTGAAGTACATTTACGGCCTACACAAGATGAATCTAGCGCACGGCAGAAACCCTCTAAGCCAACCAATAACGAAAGCTAACAAAGAGCCAAGATATCCACTGACAAGGTCAAATAGAAATCAAGGTATTTCACGAATCCCAGGTGTGATAATGTAAGCTGACATCGAACAGAAGGGAAACCACTCAGCCATGATGATGATCAAATGTTGAGTACAAGGTCACCTATCAATGATGTAAATAGGGTCATGGTGCAGCTCTATGTTTACTCTCAGAGCAATATGTCGTAGCTGATAAAAGACAAACCCACCAGCAACAAGTTAGTGGAGGCCTTCTCAACCTAGCATGAGCAAAGGACCAAATATTTGATGTGATAGAACAAGATACTGACAAGACCAGGAAGTCCGACTGAAAAATGAGTCAAGAGACACCACAAAAAGGCCGACTCAGGTTAACTTCCCTTGAACAAAAGCACGACTCATGTTTGACTATGGCAACAAATGATAACTTTGTATAAGTTTGTCATGAAGGACACATAAACAAACCTCTATATGATTGGAAAATTAACCAACTGGGGGAGTACTGAATCATGAAACAAGGTTATGACTTCTCCTAAGTCAAAAACTAAAACCATCCCAAATGGAGAAAAGAATTAGCTTTCACTACAAGAAAAAAGGACATTGGTGAGGGTCATGCTTGTGATGGACCTTTAAGGTCTGTCACCAATGTCACATATGGTGACGACCCTTAAAAAAGCATTACTATAAGTGTATATAATGATGGTCATTTAAGGTTTGTCACCAAAGCCATTTTCAATGACACTTTTGCTGAGGGTCATTAAAGTCCCATCACTAATTCTCTCTTTGGTGACACTTCTAGTGACGAACTTTTAATGACCCTCACCAATGCTCTTTTTGTTACTTTTGGTGACGGTCAAAAAATGTTCGTCACCATTGATCATTCCAATGAGTTTTTGATGACGCTGTATGCCTGTTAATATTTTTTTTTTTCAAAATATAACGATTTAAGGAAATTATTATGGAGTATTTTTTATGATATTTCCAAGGCCATAGTGGTTATAATCAATCAATTTTTTAAGAAGTAATTAGTGTGTATCATTTCCCTCAAGTAATCACTAGTCGAGTAGAGTTTTCCTATCAGTCAACACATGATTCATATCTATTAACTTTATTATCTATCAAATTCCCTTTAGATAAAGTTCCACTAGTGTGTATAGGAAATATATTATTTAATACATAATCAAGCTCTGACAATTCTATTAATGAGAAAGACATAACACTCCTCAAAAATTCAGGCATACCTTAAATTAATGCTTTGTCACACACTAACATTTCTTAGCACCTCGCATGTCTTGGAACATATTTGTACCTAGAAAATCTTGTCATGACACTGACACCCATGCACATGGTGGCATGCGCTAGCACAACATGGAACTCTCCTAGCATGTGTTAGCATGCATGTAGTCCCTAGCATGCCCTGGAACACCTTGGTTGAATGCACTGACATACATTAGCACTTGGCACACAATGCCAGTTGGCATGTATTTGGACATATTATTATTGTGAATAGCATGCCCCTTTTGAAAAAGATAAAGTCCTGAATTATTAAACCTCTTATGTGTTCATTTGCTTACATTTTAGCTTGGTTCTTCCTTTTGTTGCCTCAACACTTCTTGACACATATTGACATACCCTGGCACCCTGCACATCCTTAGCACCTAGCATGCATTGGCATATCTTGGCACTATCTGGAACATATAATTATCACACCCTAGAAATCCCTAGCACACTTTGGAACTTCTTTACATGCCTTGATATCCCCTAGCATGCCTTACCAATGCTTAGCATACCTTGTCACTCCCTCCTTGGCTGATAGCTAGCACTCATTAACACTAGTCCCTGGCACATGTTCCTCATATTAATTAACTTCCATGAATTTTGACCTAGTGCTCCCTTAATGTTTTGTCCTATTACTCCTTAACACTCATAAACATGATGTAGCACTTTCTAGCAGACCTTAGCAGTCTTCAACATGCCATTCCACTTCATAGCATGCATAACAGTCACTGACACATATTGGCGCTTGGCACGTGTTGGTGCTTGGAAAGTCTTAGCATGTATGGAACAAGTTGAGATGCCTTGGTATGATTTGGCATGGTTTAATATTAAATTTATTTTAGATCAATTTTTGGAAAGTAGATGAGAAGAAGCAAAGGAATATTTGGCACTTAGAATGCACTAAGACTTTGCACTTGGGACCTATTGGTGCCTAGTGTTGGTGTGCCTAGCATGTCCCTCTTAGAAAAGGTAAATTGATGACTAATTAACCCTCTTATGTGTTCATTTCCTTGTAGTTTAACTTGTTTCTCAAATCATACCAAGGCATCTCACGCCTTGGCACTCAAACTCGATCATACTCATGTCCTCACAACTAGAATTTACAATTTTTCACAACTTGGGAACCCAATCAAGTCCTTGGCTATTGTAGTTCATGTGAAAATATTGGCCTGCTTCAACCCAACAACTTGACCAATTGCACCTACTACAAGTAGATTGTGCCTTGTTCACCTAAGAACTGCCTATAGCTCATCTTATGCCACTCATGTCCAATCTCAACTTGTCCCACTTAACTATTTACCAAGACAAGGATCACATGATCTAGCCATGGCCATAAAACAACTAAGAAACATAGCTTACACAGGAAATATTTCACATGTATGTTCAGTTCATATAAACAATAGAACATTAATTGAGAGTTTGCAAGAACCACAAGATTCACAAGGCACAAAAGATATAAGCTGACACAAGTTGTGTGCCCCAAAACGTATACACAACAATGTACAATATGCAATTATCTATAATAGTTTAAAACATGAGCATGTAGCCAAAGTGTGCCACATCTCATATAAAAAAATAACCAAAGGAAAAACAATGTTGTGCCTAGGACAAAGTGATCTCCCTTTGTCTAAAACTGCTATGTCGAGCCCCTTATAACAACCGTAGGCTTGCCTCCTATAAATCCTATTCTAAAATTCTCCTAACACACTTCGTCCTTAGCACATTTGAATTCGCTAACACTCCCTTGCACAGACTCTTATTTGTTCCTTTCCATGCATTTTGACCTAGTTATCCCTTGATATGCCCCAACACTCCCTAAAACTCTAGTTCAACATGCATTGACATTGTCTAACACATGTTAGCGTGCATTTTCATTCCTTTCCATGCCCTGACCCTCCCTAGCTATCATGCCCTCACAACTACCCTTAATTTTCGACTTGGGAACCCAACCAAGCCCTCGCTTGACTACAAGAGCTTGACCAAGTTATAGTTACTACAACTAGACTATATTGTTGAATTGTGTAGCTTGGGAGGTACTCCACAAGCCTAGTGAGATGGATTTGTGTGAGTTTGGTCACAAAAGGCTATGTGGGAATAGAAGCAAAGCAAAGGGATTTTGGACCCAAGACTAGGTTTAAAATCTAAAAGAAAATTAAAAAGGAAAATTAATATTTCCTAAGGTCTAAGTGGATAAAACCTGTAAGTTCTAGAGGGTTCCTAATAGGTCTAGGAAAAACTATTTAAGGAGTCCTTAGGATGAAGGAAATAACATCAAGTGAGAAGGAGCTCATTTGATAAGGGGGCGAAGAGACATGTAGTCCTAAAGAGGCCATGATCATTATCATGTATAGCATTCATTAAGATGCCTCAATATGCTTTTGCATGGTTTAATATTAAATTTATTTGAGATCAATTATTGGAAAGTAGAAGAGAAGTAACAGAGTATTATTTGGCACTTAGAATTCACTAACACTTGGAACTTGAAACTCATTTCCACCTAGTGTTGGTGTGCATAGCATGCCCCTCTTGGAAAATGTAAATTGATGACTTATTAACCCTATGATGTGTTCATTTCCTTGTATTTTAACTTGTTTCTCCTTTTTGTTTCCTTGATAGTCCCTGGCATGTATTGTCACACCATTGCAGATATTGGCATGCCTTAGCACTTGACACATATTAGCATATTTTACATGCCTTCGAACTATCTTGCACATTTTAACATTCACTAGAATTCCTTGGCACTCATGCCCTCACAAATATCCTTACATTTTTTCATGACTTGGGAACCCAATCAAGTCCTTAGCTACTCCAGTTCATGTGACGTTGGTCTACTTCAGCCGTAACAACTTGATCAATTGCACCTACTACAAGTAGGTTGTGCCTTGTTCACCTAATAACTTCCTATACCTCATCTTAGGCCATTCATGTCCAAGCTGAAATTTTCCCACTTAAGAACTTACCAAGACAAGGATCACATCTAGCCATGGCCATAAAACAACTAAGAAACATAGCTTACATAGGAAATATTTCACATGTATGTCTAGTTCATATAAACAGTAGAGAATTAATTGAGAGTTTGCAAGAACCACAGGATACACAAGACACATAAGATATAGGTCGGCACAAGTTGAGTTCCCTAAAACTTATACATAACAATGTACAATATTGAATTGTCTAAAACAGTTTAAAACATGAGCATTCGGCCAAAGTGTGCCACATGTCACATAAAAATAATAGATAAAGGAAAAATAGTGTTGTGCCCAACACAAAGTCTCCCTTTGTTTAAAATTGCTTTGTCGAGCCTGTTTGCACTCTATAATTTAGAAGATTGGAAAAAATAAACTATAAAGCCCAACATCAAACCGCTTTGGAGTCCAGGACCTAGCCTTCCTAGACTCAGAGAGGGCTCTCTCTATTTTATGATTTAAATCGGTTTAACTTGTTGTTTATACATACTGATATTAGGTTAGTTACAGTGATGGGGGTTGTTTGTTTGATTTATTGTGTGGTTGGACAAATAGGGCTGCAGAAGCTATTCCATTGGGCGATGGAGTCAAAGGCTGGAATGGCACATCAAAATCAAGAGCAAATCATAGGGAAAGCTAACTATGCTAAATGAATTTTAAGAGTTATATGAATTATGAGGTGAAAGAAACAGTAAGGTTCGGTAGTGAATAAAGAGAAATTAAGAATTCTTTAATTAGACTTTAGCAGAAAACATTCAGGTTGTAAATGCAGACAGAATTAAGGCACTCTGACAACGAATCTTAATCTAAAATTTCTGATTTACAATTAGATGAGCAGATACACAACAGAGAAAACAATGGAAGCATTTAAACAAAGATGAAACACATCACCATTTTGACACAACTCAAGAATCCTGTAAACGGTCTTTGATTATTGATGTCCAGCTCCAAAAATTAAAGTGCTTCAATAGTAGTTCTTACAATACAGGTGCTTAAATATCCAATCTTTTATAATGAGAATTCTAGTGGTATTTAACTAACAACTAAGTCGGTTTGCCGTAATCTACCCTGACAAACTTTCATTGATTACAATTTAAGCAGAAAATGGACAAGTATGGCCATGCAAGGTTATGAAGACGTGAATCTGATAGCCATCGTTGGCTGTATTAACTTTGATGACCCTTTGTGAATTATAAGGTGAACGCAATTAGGCTTTTAAAATTCCAAAAATACAAAGTGAGACAAAATTGATGCCTGGCCTAGCCTTTCTTGCACCGCCTTGGCTGGATCATTAACTCCAGTGCGGCACTGATTGCTTTGTTGTCCTATTGTCATACTCTCTGGCACTATTTTGATGGAAAATGCTTGCCGAAATATATTATCCTTGTTCACATCTAAGAACCATCATAAAAAAAAAATTTCCTTAAAATCGTGGGATGTTTGTCATGCTGTGAAAAATGGGCGAAACTGCTGAAAATAGGGGTCAACTCAGACATTGTTTTCTTCCCAACAATGAAACCTATGAAAAATATGAGAGAGGTTATTGTTATTTTCCCCGTGATAGTCAAAAACCTCTCTCTGATTTTCAAAATTCATCTCCAGCTCTCCACAACAGTTGCCACAAAATCATGACCAACACAGAAAAACGGAAATACGAAAAATAGGGCCGAGAGATGGCTTTCGATTATCCGAACTGAAGACACTTGTGCAAAATATGGGAGAGGTATTTTTTCTTCAGCCCGTGCTGAATTAAAACCTCTCTCATTTTGTCAAAATTCATTCCCATCTTCCTGGAATCTCGCTAAAAAACGGAGTGGTAAAAATGGCTAAAAAATGGTTTTTCATTTGGGGAAAACGGTTTTGCAAGAGAAAAGTGGTATTTCGGACCCTTCTGAAGTGGTAAGTGGTAATAGAAAGGGGCGGGGGTGGTGTGAATTCAAGAGAGAGTGACAAATAAGGGGGTCCCTTTCTTGAAAATCATTCGTTCCGGACCCCCCTGCAAGGATAAAGTAAGGATGGTAAAGGGGGGTCAGAATGAAACGTAGGCCGTCGGATTTAAATATGACGGTGGCGCGATGAGGTGGAAAGCCTTTTATTCTTGTCGAGTCTTTTGGCCTATTTATTCATGAAATGAGCTATAAACCTCGTAGTCCTGAATTGACCTGTTACACACACAAAACATAGTGACAACTCATTCACCCGGACCTGAAATTCTGTAGAATTTATTTATGAAGTGGCATCACATCCGCGCACTTCGCAACCTTTACATTTTACTTTATAAAGAATACAATCGGCGATGCGATGCGATGGGGAGGTGACATGGAGGGTAAATGACGTGGAGGGTAAGTGGGACCGGGCTGCACCGCACATCGCAATTCGTAGCGTTTAGTTATAAGTGCGGAATATGTAAACTCTAAAATCTGCGAAGTGTAATGGGTGGGGAAGGAGATGAGTGACATGGCAAGGAAGAAGTGGGACCGGATCGCAGGCGCACATCACAATTATTAAGTTTTATTTAAAAGCTGCAGGGTTAACTCCTAAAAATTGTGAAGTGTGGAGAAGAGGTGCCCACTAGCAATTGGCAGAGTGTTATGAATCGGCGGAAGGTTTTTAAGCGGCCAGTGTTATGAAGTTTTATATGATATAACAATGTATTACAATGGCTATGTAATGGGGCGGAGCTGATGAGGTGGGGCTGAATTACCACATCGAAAACTAAATAAAATAGATTGCGGGCGCTCACAAGGTAAAATAATGCGATGCGATATCGCAAATCGACGATCGCATTATTTAGAGTTTAGTTCCAATTCCAAATACATAAAGTATACGAAATGCGATGAGGGCCCCAATTTGATCGCGATTGGGGAATAAAAAGTAATGAAATGGTAAAGGTGGAAGGGTAAAGTGGAAAGGTGAAAGAAAGGTAAGGTAACATATATTTCAAAATGGAAGATGAAATGGAAGAGAAGCATGGCAGGGAATGGGTTTCAGAGCATGGGAGAATATGGAAGAAATGAGGTGGGAAAAGAGGGTGAATGAAATGAAATGGAATGAGGGCATAAATGAAGTTTGATCCCCATCACACCTTGTCAGCAACAATTTTCCTCCTTTCCACTGAACTATGAGGTAAATTGATTCATTTGATGCTCTTTGACAGTCAGGGTCTCCCTTTCTTCTCTGAAAATAAATGATAGCCATAGAATATTATTTTCAATATATGAACAATCTAATCAGTGATTAGTCACCTTGTGATACTGTGAAATACATGAGTCTAATAGAGCCCCTTATCGCAATCGTAGGCTAGCCTCTTACAAATCCTATTATGAACTTTTTCTAACACGTCACTTCATCCTTGGCACACATGAATTCGCTGAGACTCCCTGGAACACACTCTTATTTGTTCATTTCCATGCATTTTGACCTAGTTCTCCTTTGTGATACCTCGACACTCAACACTCCTCAACATGCATTGACATTGTCCAGCATGTGTTAGCACGCCTTTTCATTCCTTGGCATTCCCTAACCCTTCCTAGTTATCATTCCGTCACAACTACCTTTACTTAATTTTCAACTTGGGAACCCAACCAAGTCCTTTCTTGACTATAGGAGCTTGACCAATTTACGACTACTATAACTAGACTATGTTGTTAAATTGTGTAGCTTGGGAGGTACTCTAAAAGCCTAGTGAGATGGGTTTGTGTGATTTTGATCACCAAAAAATGTTTTGTGGGAAAATAACCCAAGAGAAGGTGCTTTGGACTCGAGATGAGGTTTAAAATCTAAGAGAAAATTAAACAGAAAAAATAATACTTCCTAAGGTCTAAGTAGATAAAATTCGTAAGTTCTAGATCATTCTGAAGAGGACTAGCTAGGAAAAGTTAGTTAAGGAGGCTTTAGTATGAAGGCAAGAACATCAAGTGAGAAGGATCTCATTTTATCAAGGAGGCCAGGAGAGATGTAGTCCTAAAGTAGGTCTAGTTAGAGGTCTGAGTAAGGGTTTCTAAAGGGAGGCTGCTTTATTTGTAAATTTGCAGAGATCGAGTTTAAAAACTTCGGGGAATGGCTGCTCATATGCAACATGTTATGAAAACAATATAAATTGGGGTGATTGGGAGATTTTTCTAGCCCTGTCTGTTAAGATAAAATTTTCACTAGGTATCTGAATTTGAAGAGTTTTGCTTTAACTGCTTTGGCTCATGGATGTTTAGATGAAATATGGTATAAAAACATAATAGAATTATGGTGATTGGGAGCTTTTTTTAGCCATGTATTTTTAGATAGAATTTGGTGTGTGTTTTTAAATTTATGGAATTTGGGTTTAGGAGCTTTGGTCATGGTGTTTAGATGAAATATTTTCTGAAAACAGGATGGAATGGGGGCAATTGGGAAATGTTTTTCTAGAACCAACTGTTTAGGTAGAATTTGTAGAGCATCTCCCAGTTTTTAAGTTTCGCTTTAACAGATTTGGGCTATGGCCATTTAGATAAAATATTTAATGAGAATATACTAGAACTCATGTGATTGGGATATTTTCCTAGCCCTGGCTATTTAGATAAAATTTTTAATGTATTTTTCAATTTGTGTAGTTTGGGTTTAAGAGCTTTTGTTCACGGCTATTTAGATGAAATATGTACAAAAGAAAATAAAATTGGGATGAGGGGGAGTACTTTCTAGTCCTGACTGTTTAGATAAAATTCACTATACATTTCTAAATTTGCAGAGATCGACTATGAAAAATTTGGGTCATAGCTGTATAGCTTAAGTATGTTACGAAAACAAAATAAAATTGTGGTGATTGGGAACGTCTTCTAGCCTTAACTGTTGATAAAATTTGTTTCATATTTCCAAAATATGCAGAGACTGGGTTTAAGAGCTCTGGGCCATGGCTATTGAGATGATAAGTGTTATACCTTTCTATATGTTCAGGGATTGGGTTTAAGAGTGTTTTATTGATAACAAAACAACCTTACATGTGCAACAATGGATATAAGATAAGGTTTAATGAGATACCTCCACCTACGACTAAAATCGAATATATCGTTCCAGAGTGGATAGATGAAAATCTGAGCATTAAAGACCTCCAAGAAGTGTATGGTTGTGAGCTTCCAAACACAATAATAATATTGCCTTTGTGGCCTCAGAAGGTTGATGTTGTGAAAGAGAAGCTAGCTAATATTCATCCTGAAGTAATTATGTTTATGTATAAAATCAAAAAGTTGTCTGTTCCTGATAATAATGAAGACTCCGCACTGAGAAGGGTTAATGCAATCTGTGTTTCACGAGAAACAACATTTATAACTACCAAGAATGAACAGGATCAATCATTTATTCGTCACAATTTAAAAAAAAAAAAATAGAAATCACTTATGGAGATATTCACTTCAACTTGTATTGGAATTGAAACTCTAAAAAGGAGTTCTTGGAATGGAGAAAATTTCATAAGGAGTAGGCACATATTTCTTCCTCCCCATGGCATATTAGAGTGAAAACCCTTGACCAGAAATTAGCTTGAAGAATTTTGATTGCTAAACCACTTTCACTGGAAATATTTACTATTTGCCCACATTTGCAAGGCTTGATATATCATATGAGGTACCCCATTCTATTGGCATGGGATTGAGAGGGCCACGATGAATGAAGAAACTGATTAAATAATCAATTAAATCTTTAAGATAGCTGTTTAGTCAATTTAGTGTCCTAAATTGTTAACATAAATTATCAACCAGGGCTAGTAAACTGATGAAGTGTAATGCACTATATGTGTCTAAGCATCCCATTTTCCTACTTCGATGTTTTAAGGTTTTGTTGATGTTTTTGGAAGTTTTTATATTTTGATTCTTAGCATTATTTTTTTCCACAGAAAAAAACGAACTTTCTATTAATATAGATAGTCTCTGAACATATGCCAAGCATTTCTGAAAACAAAACAGTCATTCCCTTTAGAAAGAGAATGCAATCAAGGCTGCTTCCCATCTGATGAAGATGTTAGCAGCCCAAGAGAAAACCACAAAGATCACAGCTTAAGCATCTATGCAGCTCTTTATGCTCATCAACAGTAGATGAGAGCAGTAAGAGTCAGTGCATACCAGATGCTCCAGCACCCAAAAGGACTGGCAGTAAAAACTATCCCAGCCCCATATAACCATAAATAAAAACAAAAAGCGGGCCCAGAACCCCCTTACATAAGGGAAACAGTTCAGGACCCAAGATACTATCAAAAAAACACATATGCTTATAAAGGTCCACTGTACAATGCTGAAAATAAGCTGAAAAGTTACACAAAAAGAGGCTGTTCATGAGGTTGAACAGTCCCATTTACTACTTCCACTACTGCCCAGGACCCCAAAGCGAGTTGTAGACCTTCTTTAGATAAGATATCTGCTTGCTGGTTCCTTTCCCTGTAAATATGAACAACAGAAATCTTCGTGAAAAAGGATTTAAGACGACACATCTCCTGAAGTAAAGGAAGAAGAAGAAAATGCCTGCATTGATGAGTCCCATTAAACCAGTTGACAACATTCCCAGAATCACCAAAGATCTGAATCTGATTAATCTGTTTAGAAATAAGCCTGCAAAGAAGCAAATGGAGTGCTTTAAGTTCTGCGAAATTATTAGACCCTTGCCCAAGGCCAACAGAGGCTCGAAAGGAATTTTCAGCTGTGAGATTAATAACCAGCCCTGCACCACAGGTATCATTGATATCAGAAGCACCATCGAAAAATGCCCAAGGAAGGGAATCATTGATTGTTTCCGGCTGTACAATACGAACAGGGCCTTTGTCAGCAGGTGTTGGTATGCTGTCATAAATAACAACTCCCTCAGCTGCCAGATTTGCTATCGGAAAGGTAGTCTCGTTGAAAATAGCCCTGTTTCGAGCTAACCAAGTACCCCAAGCTATTAAAAGTGGAAAGGCCCTGATTTTATCATCCGACGCCTCCTGCCACCAGTGTTCCCATGCTTGCAGAAGACCATCCCCATTCCACCTCAAGGGAATGTTGGACAAGCGCAGAGATTCTGTCCAGAGACTAACATTGAAAGGACATAGGAGAAAAAGGTGGAGAGGCGTTTCTTCTGCAGATTTACAAAGCGAACACCAGCTCGGCCCCTGCTTGCCTCTTTTTTGCAGAAAGTCCCAAGTTGGAACTTTTTTGTGATTGATTCTTAGCATTCTATGAAAAAAGATGAAATTAATCTATTTAAAAAGGAAAGAAAGAAAATGTTTATCAAATGAATTAAAGCAGAGTTTTATTCACAAGTTTTTGAAGTTTATTTTCTAATGGTGAAAACTAGAAATTCTAATCCATGGATATTTCAACTCAATTGAGAATTCAATAAATGAAAAAAACGAATAACTCAAACATTACAACTAAATCCAATTCATATAATTAAGATTTATTGGAAGAGCTTGAGAAAAAGATTAAGTGTGATGTATGAGGACCTCCTATAACATAAAATGAAATACTGAAACAATAACTCAGACGTTACAACTAAATCCAATTCATATAATTAAGATTTATTGGAAGAGCTTGAGAAAAGGATTAAGTGTAATGTATGAGGATCTCCTATAACATGAAATGAAATACTGAAACAAACAGTAACTTATAACATTACAGTGAAATCTCATTCATTTGATAGAGGTATATTGGAAGAGCTTGAGAGAAAGATTACTATAATGTAGTAAGGATCTCCTATGAAATTCTGAAACAACTTATAACATTACAACTAAATCTCATTCATGAGTTAGAGGTTTATTGGAAGAGTTTTTGAAAGAGATTAATAATAATGTGATAAGGATCTTCTATGAAGAAAAACAATCAATAACTCACAATATTACAACTTAGTCTCATTCGTGAATTAGAGGTTTATTGGAAAAACTTTTGAAAGAGACTAACTGCAGTATAATGAGGATCTTCGAAAATGAAATGCTAATAAATCAGAATATCAAGATTGAATCCCATTAATTTAAAAGAGATGTATTGGAAGAGCTTGAGAAAGAGACTAATTGTAATATCATGAGGATCCTTTATCTAAGAAAATGACATGAAATATAATGCTAAAAGCTATGATTTCAGAAAGCAGTCTAAGTAAGGAAATATGACAAAACATAATTGAAAATGACTTATCTAGAAAACATGTAAAACATCCTCGAATAGCAGGGGGCCTCTGCTATCAATTCGGCATTAATCCTTGCTCCTTGAAGATGTGATCAAAACAACATCAAAGAAATTCTTTATTGATAAACTCACAAATCTACATCCCATTCCATCTTAAGCCTTGTTACAAAATACTCTACAATCCCTTCTCTTATTTTCTTATTTTTTACACCTCATGATAGGAGAAAGCTTCCCCTATTTATACAGAGATACGAGAAGTTATCTCATTAATGAGAGTCTATAAATCTCTCCCTCTATCTCTAGAGTTACAATCAAAATAGGAAATGATAAGACACATGTCTTTTTAGAGTTTCAATACAAAATAGGAAATGAGACACATATCTTCTTAGAGTTTTAATACAAAAAGGAAATGAAACACATATCCTCATGATCCCATGATCTTCTCCACTCAAATTCGAATTTGGTTTTGGTAGGCCACATAAAGGTCTTTTAGAAGCTTCCTTTTGACCTACACATTGCAACAATCTCATCCCACTTGTTAGGTATAAGCATATGAACATTATTTTCTAATTTTTAACAACAAATTCACTTAAAAATGCTAAGAATTAATAAAGTTTGGAAAAACATAAATGTAACCCAATAGTGGTAATGGTAAGGTAAATGTAATGAAATGGAGGTGGAGTGAAGATGGTAATATGGAAATTTAAGTGAAAATGTAATGCAAGTGAATGACAATTTCAAGGCCCAACATACCCCCCAACTGAAGCTATTGCATGTCCTCATGCAATCTATTACATTAATTCTTTTTTATCCTTGAGCTTCGACTTAACTTTGTGTGATATCATTTGATAACTTCATACTTATGCAAAGTATTTTACTTGAATTGCAACATGGTTGGTTCTTGTGTTACAACCATATTTTGTTGTTGCATTCAATTTTGACCTTTGATCTTTGCATAATGATAATTTGATTTTTATTGTAAAGTATATTTTTATTGGATTGCATCATGGTTGGTTCTTATGTGACAACCATGATTATGTTTGTATCCAATCATCTTTTGAGTACTTTTGAAAAGCCATTGCATGCTCATAATAATGTAATAGTTAATATCTTTTGGAAGTATGTGGGTTTCTGAATGTGATATGAACGTGTGAATATGAATGTATTCCCCCCCCAACTAATGGTATTGGAAATTTTTTGAAATGAGGAAGAGATTTTTTTTTTCCAAAAATTAACATTCTAGCTTTTCAAGGAATTTTATGGTAAAAAGTTAGAAAATGACGTACCTTAACTTACCCTTTGGAAATGGATGAGTTGCATGTGTATACTGAAGAGTGTGGTTGTTGATGTTGTTGGACTATGTAAACAAATGAATTTGATCTGCTTCTTTTTTCTCTTTGTGCTGATGAAAAGATTTGGATCTTTATTGTCGCTGATACAAATTGATTCCTGCTGCAAACTACTAAAATGATGTAGTCTTCAATCGTTACAAAATTTGATGGTACAATTCTAGTCATGCGAATAAATGTGTTGATGTTGAGCATGAAGAGAAATCATTGGATTACTGACCATTGATGAATTTCGTTAACCAATGCGAGGCAAACTCACCATTAATTGTCAATGAGTGCCAAGGTACCTAAGTACATCTTGCGAAGTGTGAGTAGATGGGCTGATGTCAAGCTACTTGCAAGATCTGACGATCAAGAGACATTGATATATTCTCATGATTGTCAGTGAGAGAACTTGTCATTAATGCATACAAGCCTCAAGGTACTATTAAGGACTCTAGTCTTGGACCTAGATAATGTGTTGATGTCAATAGGCCAAGACTTGTCAGAAGGAAGGCCTTAAGGAATCCTCCATCATCTAACGCGAGCATGAAAGAATAATTTTTGAAAGACTATGGATTCAATAATTTGCATTGAAGCAAGGTTTATTTGCAAAATTAAAATGATAGGAAAGAAAAATGGAAATGGACGATGAAAAATGGAAAATGACAATGAGAAATAAGCATGTAGGTGATCTTCTTGATTTTATTTGTGGAGTAGACAAAAAGTAACGGAAAGTGTATGTGAATGAAGGAAAATGAACGACTAACTCTTACTGAGAAAATAATGGTGGTTTGCTTTGAATTTCTTGGTTGGATTTACAATTCAAAAAAGGAGGAAAAGTAATGGTCTTGATGGATATGAACATGGACATGTTCTTATGTTTCTCATGAAATCGGTCCTTTGAAAACTAATCATGCGCACAATTAGTTTCCTTCAATGATCATTTGATTATCCCAAATTTGCAAAAAAAACTTGACATAAAGAACATAAGTGTGTTAAAAAAGAAGTAGCTAATTTCTTTTTGATTCTTACGCAAAAATTAAATGTAAAATGAAACAGATTAAGGTAAATCAAAATTTTTTATATTCGGTCCAATTCATGATATCGATAAAAATCCATTTTTAAAGAATAACCATGAAAAATAAATCAAATTCCTGTTGTCAGATGACTTCATGCACTATGCTTAGTAAAACAATTGGCATCACAAAGATTCACTGTGTCCTGCAAGTTAAAACTTAATAGAAAAATACACATCAACAATATTAATGTCAAATGTTTAGAAATCATCTAAATAATCTTCCAATTGTCCTGCAAACCATTATTAAAAAGTTTTATTTTTATTTTATTATTATTAGTATTATTTTTTTTGAATTTTTTATTTTTTATTAAAAAGAAATTATTAATAAAGATTTTATTTTATTTTATTTTTTTATTTTTTTAATAATTTTTTATTTTAATGAAATAAAGCATGGATGAAATAATCGTCTTTATGAATCTTTTTGAAACAAAGTCATGCCAATGCCTCTTTCATGCAAGATAAAAATAAAAAGCTTGAAATTTCTAAATTCAAGTTCCTAACTATGAAAGAGATGGAGGTAGAATCCTTCTCAATTTATACAACTTGCATTTGATGCACATGTGATAATGCCTATGCCTCAAATAATCTATTTTTCACTCATCATGTGCCATCACAGATGAATTCTGCCACATTTTCCTTCAAATAAGGAATTCAGATCCTTGATTATTTCTCAAAATTGAATTTTATAAAACCGTGACTGTTTTCAAAAAAAAAAAAAAAATTCTCAACGCACACTGCAAATTAGTGCTCTGAAGAACCCTGAATTTCTCTCAAATGGCTATGAATTTCACAAATTTCTTGTAATATTACCTAATTCACCCCATTCCCGAAAAAACCCATGTTTTAGTTGTTTCGAATTCGTCTTGGTTTGCTCAGACAATGTGTTTTAAAATCAGGTGTTTTTATCAATTACACATTTTGTTTTCTGGTAATTACTTCTGCAATAAAATTGATTTGCTTTGATTTTTTTTTATTTGCAGGTTTTGATGTGTAATGGCTTGTCTCTTACAAAGAAGTTTAGATCGATCTCCCTCATTTCAATTACCTGCAATGAAATCTACAATCTTCTCTTCATCAACAATTTCTTCATATGATACACTTCCATTGTTTGTCCCTGCAATTGAATTTGTAATCTTCTCTTCATCAGCAATTTGCAATCTTCTTCTCATCAACAGTTTCTTCATGTGATATACCTTCATTGTCTGCAAATTTTAAAAATGATTTCTAATAACTATTGTTTGAGAAAAAATGAACATGGAAAAGAGAAGGTTCCATTTTTTGTTTTTATTGCAGTGCATAGGTCTTTGTGTAGATTGAAGGCTTATATATATGCGTAAGGCCAAGCCAAAGGCTGGCCACAGGCATATGCATGGGTCTTATTTCCATGAGCCAAAATATTTTTTATTTTTTTATTTTTTATATTTTTTATATTTTTTTAATTGATTTGTTAATAAAATTATATATATATATATATATTATATTTTCAAAAATTTATATATATATATATATATATATTTCATTAAACAAAACAATTATTGAAATTAATTTTTTTTATCATTTTTAAAGTTTATTGTAAAATTAAATGAAATGATGAAAACATAATTTATTATTATTTTTAACATAAAAATTCTTTTTCTGATCCTCTAGATCACACAGAGTGTAGGTTTTAACCCTGAACATAAATTATCTACACACGAATCTTATAACATAAAATAAACAATAGCGACAACATAAAACATAAAATAGATAAACACAGAGATTTTCTCTTGGATCCCAAATCAGGACGACCAGCTTGATTTTTCATTATATTCCTTTTAGTG
Organism: Pinus albicaulis; assembly: GCA_034641835.2. Taxonomy (NCBI): domain Eukaryota; kingdom Viridiplantae; phylum Streptophyta; class Pinopsida; order Pinales; family Pinaceae; genus Pinus; species Pinus albicaulis. The sequence goes on along the minus strand of CM076581.1, from coordinate 964,179,575 downwards.
TTACAACACATATATATATACATGTCGAAGCATACATAAACCCCGATCCATTAACCATGGATTAGAACATAACCATAGTTCCTTTGAATGGATCTACGAAATACCAGGGGTCGAAAATCATCGTACCCCAAAACCATGTGCAAACTCATGCACAAAACATGGGTGGGTCCGCACACCAAAAAAAAAATTTCCGGGGTACTGCCTCGGACCTCGACAGGGGGGGCTACCGCCCCCCCTGTGACCCCCCTGCTGCACCCGACGCAACGTACAATGCATGGGGCTAGTCGTGGAAAGAATATAACACATACCCAACATTCTCCCACTTGTTGTTTTCTTTCCACAGGGGGCCACATGAGAGCTTAGTCATTGGGCCAATTCTTCAACATCCATTGTTTCTCTACAGCAAGAGAAATTCTGAGTGCTCATAGACTTTGTCAATGCATCTGCAACATTCTTCAAAGTGTCCAAATTTACCAGCAACACCCTTTTGGCCTCAACCATATCTCTAACAAAGTGATATTGAATATCAATGTGCTTTGTCTTTGAAGGATAAGTAGGCTTCTTAGAAAAGAAAATTTCATTTTTGCTATCATAGTATATCCTTATAGCCTGATGTACCAACCCCATACTTGAACACAATCTCTGCAACCAAACTGCGTCCTTACTTGCATGAGTGGCTGCCATGTATTCTGCCTCTATAGTTGAAAGAGCCACTACAGAATATCTTTTACTCATCCAACTGACTGCGCCTCCAAATAGGCTAAACACATACCCACTTGTAGATCTTCTTTGGTCCAGATCTCCAGCCCAGTCTGAATCAACAAAACCACGAATGTCCAACATTTTTTCCAATCCTGGTCTTCCTTGGTAGCACAAACCATAATCACTAGTGCCACGTAAATATCTGAAAACCCGCTTCACTGCTGTCCAATGCTCCTTCCCTGGGTTTGACATAAACCTGCTTAATACTCCCACTGCATGTGCAATGTCTATTCTAGTACAGACCATTGCATACATTAGGCTACCCACTGCACTTGCATATGGAACACGGGACATATCCTCCTCTTCTTCTTGTGTCTTGGGACATTGTTCAGCAGACAACTTTACATCTACAAGAATAGGAACATTCACTGGTTTACTATCCTGCATATTGAACCTCTGCAATATAGTCTCGACATACTTCCTCTGGTTTAACTAGAGCTTCCTCTTTGCCCGATATCTCTTAATTTACATGCCCAAAATATAGTTTGCAGCACCAAGATCTTTCATGTCGAATTTGGAGAATAGTTGGGTCTTCAAATGTTGGATAATTTCTTTGTCATTTCCAATCAACAACATATCATCCACATACAAGACCAAATAAATAACACAGTCACCAATTAATTTTAAATAAACACGGTGATCCTCCTTGCTTCTGGTGAAGCCAAGTACCCGTATATATGTATAATATTTCTAATACCACATCCTTGGTGATTATTTTAACCCATACAGAGACTTCTTCAACCTGCATACCAGTTCTTTCTTACCCTTCACCATAAAGCTTTCAGGTTGCTTCATGTAGATCTCCTCTTCTAGATCCCCGTGAAGAAATGTTGTCTTCACATCCATCTGTTCTATCTCAAAATCAAATGCAGCAGCAACAGATAAAAGTAATCTAATAGAAGTAACTTTGGCAATAGGAGAAAAAAATATCACCAAAATCAATTCCCGGCACCTGGGAATAACCTTTTGCTACCAACCGAGCTTTGTATTTCTCCACCTTGCCTTCTACATTCATCTTCTTCTTAAACACCCATTTGCTCCCAATGGGCTTCCTTCCAGCCGAAAACTCCACCAAATCCCATGCCTCATTTTTATGCAAGGATGCCATTTCATCAACCATGGCCTCCTTCCAGAGTTTTCCATCCTCTGAATCTACTACCTCCCTGACAGTTCTGGGATCATCATTAGTTATAGTTAAAGAAAACTTGAATAGAAAGCAGATGGACTATACCTTTCTGGTTGCCTTCTTTCTCGAACTGATCTTCTCATAGCTGGAGTTTGTGGCTCTTCCTCTTCTATGTCTTCTTTTGTTGTAGAGTTTGATTCATCTTCCTTTAGCTCAAACTCTATCTTCTCAGGTTCCTTTGGTATGATTTCATGTTTAACAACATCTTTCACCTCTCTAAACACCACATCTCGGCTGTACACAACCTTCCTTGTTTCCGGGTTCCAATTCTTGTAACCTTTTAAACCATCCTTATACCCAATAATGATGCACCTTTCAGATTTATTATCCAACTTGGTCATTTTCTCCTTTGGAACATGTACATATGCATCACATCCAAATACCCTTAGATGTGAAAGAGAGAGTTTCTTACCAGTCCATACCTCATGTGAAGTCTTATCCTCCAACACTGATGAAGGTGATCTGTTAACTAGATAGCATGCAGTCTCCACTGCCTCTGCCCATAATTCTTGTCCTAACCCAGTACCACTGAGCATGCTTCTTGCCTTTTCCATCAGTGTTCTATTCATTCTTTCTGCAACTCCATTTTGCTAAGGTGTGTATGGATTAGTCTTATGTCGTGCTATACCACACTTCTTACAGAACTCTTCAAATTACTTCTTGCATAACTCTCCACCATTATTTGTCCTCAGTGCCTTTATCTTCTTCTCTGTCTGGTTTTCCACCAGAGCCTTAAATTCTTTAAATCTGTCAAAGACTTCAGCTTTCTTCCTCAAGAAATATATCCATGTATTCCTTAAGAAGTCATCTATGAATGAAACATAGTACACAAACTTTCCCAGTGATGGAACCAACACAGGTCCAAACGCATCACTGTGCACAAGTTCTAATATCTTGTTTGACATCTTAGCACCAGAAGGAAAACTCACCCGATTCTGCTTCCCATATACACAATGTTCATAGAAATTGAAATCCAGAGAGCAATTATACATATCTTCTACCATACCATTTCTATGCAGTATCCAAAGGCCCTTCTCTCCAATATGTCCAAGCCTTTGATGCCATAGCATGGTCTTTTCTCCAGAGACATCTAGGCTTTCTGCTCCACTTTCAGGAACCACAAAAATGTTACACCCATCAATAATAGTGCTACCTTGTAGCTTGTACAGAGTTCTACTCTGAACTCCCCGCATTGATATCAGTGCTCCCTGAACCATCTTGCAGGCATCTTTCTCGAACACTATTTTGACACCTGCATCATCCATCTTGCTTACAGAAATCAGATTTCTGGCCAATGCAGGAATATGCAGAACAGCCGGAAGTGTTCTAATCCTTCCACCTTGCAGCTTCAGCTTGAATTTTCCACGTCCGACAATTTTGGCCTTCCTATCATACCCTAGGAATACATCGCCGCCATCATATTTCTCATACACGCAGAACCACTCCCTATGGGGAGTGAAGTGAAAGGATGCACCCAAGTCAATCAACCATGACTCATGATCTACATGTGTATTTGAAGAAGAAGCCAAATACACATCCCCACCTTCATCCGAGGTGGTTTTTGCCTCTGCAGAAGGAGCATCATCAGATCCCTTTCCTTTCTCGGGAGCTTTAGATCTGCACTCCTTTTTGTAGTGCCCTTCCTTTCCGCATTTCCAGCATACCTTTACAAACTTTCTAGGAGATTTAGATCTCCCTCTAGATTTAGATCTCCCACTCGAAACCTTATTCTTGTTTTTGTTTTGGGACCTTCCTCGTACAGATAAGGCATCTCCATTCTGACCCTCCATATTTCTCCGTCTCATTTCCTCCGACAACAAGGCTGAGACAATGTCATCAAAATTCAAGGTAGTTGTATTGCTACCTATTGCAATAACCAGACTGTCCCATGAGTCTAGTAGAGAACACAACAAAATGATGCATTTATCTTCATTTGAGATTTTGATATCAACAGATGACAGCTGACTTACCAGAGTATTGAAGGCGTTCAGATGCTCTGTCACCGAGTCTCCATCCTTCATCCTCAGGTTATAGAGCTTTTTTCCACAAGAACAACTTATTCACCAGAGACCTAGATTGGTACAAAGTCCCAAGTTTTTCCCACAAATTCTTCGTCGTAGCTTCCCTAGATACATTCAACAATACTGAATCTGAGACACACAACCATATTGTGCTCTTAGCCTTCCGATCCAGTTTCTTCCAGTCTTCATCTGACATTGCCGTTGGTTTAGTACCTGGATCTACCATGATCCATTGATCTTTATCTACCAGCAGATCCTCCATCTTGAGCTTCCACAACTCAAAACTCTGACCATTAAATTTCTCGATCTCTATCTTTTCGCCGCTCGCCATCTTCTTTCACCACAAGATTTGATCCCGCAGATCTCCCACTAAATAGGGTCTACCTCAAGCCCAAGAAAAAACACCCTCAGCAGCAAAGGCATTCCCTTGAAGCCAAAACAACTTTGATACCAAATGTAGGTTTTAACCCTGAACAGAAATTATCTACATACGAATCTTATAACAGAAAATAAAAAATAGCGAGAGCATAAAACATAAAATAGATAAACACATAGATTTTCCCCTGGATCCCAAATCGGGACAACCAGCTTGATTTTCATTATATTGATTTTAGTGTTACAACACATATATATACATGCCGAAACATACATAAACCCCAATCCATTAACCTTGGATTAGAACATAACCGTAGTTCCTTTGACTGGATCTACAAAATGCCAGGGGAAAAAAACCATCGTACCCCAAAACCATGTGCAAAATCATGCACAAAACATGGGTGGGTCTGCCTATGAGTGGGTCTGCACACCAAAAAAAATTTTTGTCGGGGTGCTGCACCCAACGCAACATACAGCGCGTGGGGCTAGTCGTGGAAAGAATATAACACATACCCAACACAAAGTGCAGGAGGAGAGCATACTCAAGAGATTATTGATTTTTTTAGATATAAGAAATAAGGCTACCTAGTTACACTTCCCCGTTAACAGTGCCAAAATTTTTAGTCAATTTAATGTCCTAAATTGTTAACATAAATGATCAACCAGGGCTAGTAAACTGATGAAGTGTAATGCACTATATGTGCCTAAGTATCCCATTTTCCTACTTTGATGTTTTAAGGTTTTGTTGATGTTTTTGGAAGTTTTTATATTTTGATTCTTAGCATTCTATGAAAAAGATGAGATTGATCTATTTAGAAAGAAAATAAATAAAATGTTTATCAAATGAATTAAAACAAAGTTTTATTCACAAGTTTTTGAAGTTTATTTTCTAATGGTGAAAACTAGAAATTCTAATCCATGGATATTGCAACTCAATGGAAAATTCAAGAAATGAAAAAAACTAATAACTCAAATATTACAACTAAATCCAATTCATATAATTAAGATTTATTGGAAGAGCTTGAGAAAAAGATTAAGTGTGATGTATGAGGATCTCCTATAACATGAAATGAATTACTGAAACAATAACTCAGACTTTACAACTAAATCCAATTCATATAATTAAGATTTATTGGAAGAGCTTGAGAAAAGGATTAAGTGTAATGTATGAGGATCTCCTATAACATGAAATGAAATACTGAAACAATAACTCAGACTTTACAACTAAATCCAATTCACATAATTAAGATTTATTGGAAGAGCTTGAGAAAAGTATTAAGTGTAATGTATGAGGATCTCCTATAACATGAAATGAAATACTGAAACAAACAGTAACTTATAACATTACAGTGAAATCTCATTCATTTGATAGAGGTTTGTTGGAAGAGCTTGAGAAAAAGATTAATATAATGTAGTAAGGATCTCCTATGAAATGCTGAAACAACTTATGACATTAAAACTAAATCTCATTCATGAGTTAGAGGTTTATTGGAAAAGCTTTTGAAATAGATTAATAATAATGTGATAAGGATCTTCTATGAAGAAAAACAATCAATAACTCACAATATTACAACTTAGTCTCATTTGTGAATTAGAGGTTTATTGGAAAAGCTTTTGAAAGAGACTAACTGCAGTATAATGAGGATTTTCGAAAATGAAATGCTAATAAATCAGAATATCACAATTGAATCCCATTCATTTAATAGAAACGTATTGGAAGAGCTTGAGAAAGAGACTAATTGTAATATCATGAGGTTCCTTTATCTAAGCAAATGACATGAAACATAATGCTAAAATCTATGATTTCAGAAAGCAGTCCAAGTAAGGAAATATGAAAAAATAGAATTGAAAATTACTTATCTAGAAAACATGTAAAACCTCCCCGAATAACAGGGGCCCTCTGCTATCAATTCGGCATTAATCCTTAGCTCCTTGAAGATGTGATCAAAACAGCATCAAAGAACTTCTTTATTGATAAACTCACAAATCTACATCCCATTCCATCTTAAGCCTTGTTACAAAATACTCTACAATCCCTTCTCTTCTTTTCCTATTTTTTTACACCTAATGATAGGAGAAAGCTTCCCCTATTTAGACAGAGATATGAGAAGTTATTTCATTAATGAGAGTCTATGAACCTCTCCCTCTATCTCTAGAGTTACAATAAAAATAGGAAATGATAAGACACATGACTTTTTAGAGTCATATAAAATAGGAAATGAGACACATATCTTCTTAGAGTTTTAATACAAAAAGGAAATGAAACACCTATCCTCATGATCCCATGATCTTCTCCACTCAAATTCGAATTTGGTTTTGGTAGGCCACATAAAGGTCTTTTAGAAGCTTCATTTTGACCCACACATGGCAAAAATCTCATCCCACTTGTTAGGTATAAGCATATGTACATTATTTTCTAATTTTTAACCACAAATTCACTTAAAAATGCTAAGAATTAATAAAGTTTGGAAAAAACATAAATGTAACCCAATAGTGGTAATGGTAAGGTAAATGTAATGAAATGGAGGTGGAGTGAAGGTGGTAATATGGAAATTTAAGTGAAAATGTGATGGAAGTGAATGACAATTTCAAGGCCCAACAATAGCATGGTAACATTTTTTACTACAAGTTCTAATCCCTTTTATATTCTTCTAGGCAGCTGAAATGTCATTTTTGATGGATTGAAATATTGTCATGGATATAGGCACATAAAGAAATTTGTAGGAGACAAATTACTGGATGATTAGTGAAGAAAATACATTGCACTGCTAGCATCAAAAAGTACCTTGTGGATCTTTAAGAATGTTAGGATGACAGATTTCATGGCTAGGTCTGCATTCAAAGATGGATTTGTTCAAGTTCTTGACTACTATCTTTTCCAAGAGTTCCATTTTAGCAAATAAACAAAATTTAATTCCATGAATACTATTCACAGGTAAATCTCAAAATCAATACCCCAAGCGAACACATCACAACACGTGCCCAACAAATAATCCTAGGAAATAACTTATAGATCCCTTCAACCAATGGCTTCTGCTCTAATGATTTTCTACTATCAATTGCCAACCTGTCCTGCTGATTTCAATCTCAAGAAGTTAATCTATACCAACAATGGGTTTAAATCTCCCTTGAAGATTATATAGTCAGGTCTAACATTAAGCTATAGTCGTTTCTCTAAAGACAGGCCTAAAATTCAACTATTTGTGTTATAAGGAGTTTGCAAACAACAAAGAATATTTCATTCATGTTTTTAGGGAGCCAGCAGAAAAAAGCTTGTAGGCCTAAATAAAATCCACAATTGGCTGCACCAGGCTACCATGGGACCCACTATGTCTGGGTTAATCAAGCCAGCTCAATTTCCTCTGATTCAGGCTCTTGTGGTAGGGAGAGTGGCACAAATAGCACAACCTCAACAACAAATCAGGAAGTAACTTAAAAGGGAGTAATAATTTATCCATCATATTTATATACAGAGTTCAACCCTTTGAACCTCAATTAGTTTCATGCCACAATGACTTATAAAAAATGAAATAGCATCTCTACACCAAATCTATCTATATCAGGAGAATTTTCCAAAACAATTTAGCTATTTGCAAGAACTATAGGATAACAATCATTGACCAATGAATTGATAGAGTAGAAAAAATTGATGCACATTTTAAACCCTAGTGCCATTCTGAGACACACTCCTTTCTTGACAAATTCCTTTTTTTTATAAACTGAATATTATGATTTATAATCTTGGAACTTCCTTTGTACTAGTTGGCTTGGTTGTATTATTCCATTATTAGTCCCTAGAAATTTGTCCTATTCCATTACCTCTTAGCATATAAGCAGGACTTGAATAGGATTCTTGTATATGACATTTATAGATAGAATACATTACTTCTCCTCTGGTGGGCCTTAGAACTATGATTTATTTGTACAAGGAGAACTTCATGCATACATAGGGTTTGGATGCATGCTCTTTGGTTTTTCTTAGCCATTTTAAGGTCTTCCATGAGAGAAACAACAACATAATCAGCCCTAGCCTTGCTAGTACGACGTGTTCAACTTATCTGAAGTTTTGGTTATCTGAATTTGCGGTTATAATGAAATTGTGGTTATAAGGAAAGACAGACTGGAATTGTGAGTTTTGAAAATTCTTCAAATATGTTAAATTTGTCTATGATATTTAGTAGAGGACAATCCCACAAGGTGAAATTTGTATCTCCATCCGTGATAGTGTTTTCTAGTTTGGCTGAATTGGGTATATCTTCTCATATAAGTAGAATGCCCATTTTATATATTTGATCCAGGTGGATATTGGTGGCCACCCGCCTATTCCACTTGGGGCCCCACCATTGTCTCTTTCAGTTTTTTAGTTTCGTCATAACTTACTATTTTTAGCAGTTTTTTGGGTCCTGAACATCCAGAGCCATTTTGAGGCCCTAAACAGAGATCATATGCCAAAGTTACATCCTCGGGAAGTTGAAACACCAATTTACTCAAACGGAGCCCATAGTTTTGGTGCTTCATCTCCTAGGGTTAGGTTTTTGGACGTTTAGAGTTCTCCATTATTTCTTAATAATAAATAGGCCCTTGAGCCTCATTGTAACATAGTTCAAAGGTTTGTAGCCACCACATCTCTTCTTAGATATTCGCTACCAACACCCTAGCTAGTTTATTTCCATTCTGTCTATAAGAAAATTTCATTTCTTTGATGTTAATGAAATGAAGTGTTATTTCCACTGCATATTTGTATTTATGGTTATATGTGTACTTTGTTGCGTTCCTACATAAATCCGAATGAGTGATATCAGAGCGGTCTGCTTTTTCTTGATCCTTCTTTGCATGTCCCCAACAAGGTCAGGGTATAAGGAGTTAAGGCTCGATCTGGTGGAACCTTTGCAAGATCAACCTCGCAAACCCCGACAGACGCCCATGGGGGATGAAAAGAAAGATAAGGGAGCAGGAGATCCTATCAAAATATTGCTCGAGGAGGCCCTCGGAAAATAAAGGAACGTGATGATGGATAACTTTGCCCAGATCCTTCAATGACTGGCCACCGACGGCGCATCTTCATCCAGCAGCCACTCTGGAGGCGCGAATCCCTTTAAGGTACAAGTAAACTTTGAAATTCCCACATTTGAGGGTCAAATAGATGTAGATGCCGTATATATATGGTCGAATATACTAGAAGGATATTTCTTGGTTCATGATTTTTCTGACCGGGAGAAGATTATTTTTGCACTCCTCAAAGCTACCCCCCATGTCAACGACTGGTGGGAAACCTACTGTGAGAAAAAGGATGAGACAGAACCCTCTCTGTTCTCAGTCGTACCCACTTGGAATTCTTTCCAAGATGCCATCAAGGAACAATACTATCCCATGTGGAGCTATGAGGATAGGTACATACAATGGACCATGTTGCAGCAAAAAAGGGATTAAGATGTGCATGAGCTGACGAATCTATTTCATACCCTGCGCACAAAGTTGGGTATCAAAGATTCATAGAAGCATTTGGTGTTAAAGCATCATGGTTGTCTGCATAGATACATTCAAGAGGAAATGGAGTTCCTCGACATCTCTACACTTAGCACGGCATACCGGTATGCTGCCAAGATTGAGCAGAAATTCAAAAAGAAGAAGCGAGACTTTGGATCTGCGATCAAAAGCAAGGTAAAGGTGCCCCCAAACCGCAAACCAAAGGACAAAGCCAAGGCATGGTGGCCCAAGACAACCTACCAAAGCCACAAGCAAAGAACAACACCGCAAAGCCAAAGAAGGACATGGGAAAGTGGTCTGAGTTCCATAAGAGCTCCACTCACAACACAAGTGAGTGTCAGGCCAAGCAGTCACTGGTGGCCGAGATGAGGGCTTCTGAATCATATGCATGCTCCGACTCTAAATCAGAGCCTAAAAAGGGGAATGAAAAAGGGATGCAGATTATTGATGCGGAACCCAATGCCACTGTTACCACTATGAAGATCCAGAAGGAGGAACTAGAAGACCTAGAGGAGGCAGAGCGTCTCTTCCACTCCTAGAAGTGGGTAAAGGGTTCCCCGCTACGGTTCATTGTCGACAATGGGAGCCAAAAGAACCTCATTTTAGCAGATTTCATGAAGCGGTTGGGCTTGCCGACCACAACGCACCCACAACCATACACCATCAGGTGGATTTACCAAGGACGGGATCTCCGCGTCAGCCAGAAGTGCCACCTTCCCTATAGCATCAAGCCCTTCACAAATGAGGTATTGTGTGAAATTTCTCATATTGATGTTTCTGATGTATTATTAGGCCAACCATATTTGTGGAAGCGACATGCTATGTATGAGTCCCGGCCTCGCGCTATTATTGTGACTTTGGGAAATAAGTTGTACAGGATACTAGAGGTACCACCGCCTCCCACTATCTCTTTGGTTACTGCAAAATAGTGCAGTAAGCTCATTTCCCAAACCAGGAAATTTTTTTTCCTAATGATCCGCCCCCAGGGCAAGAAAAAGATTGTGGCCACGACCTCCATACATGGCTCCTCTGCACAACAAAAACAAATGGACAAGATTGTGGAGGAGTACGGGGACATCTTCACCTCACCCACAAGGGTGCCTCTACACTGTCAGGTCAAGCACCCCATTGACCTAACCTTGCGTGCGCTGCTACCCAATGGACCAATATATAGGCTTTCTGTTCTAGAGAATGATGAAATCAAGAGGTAGATTTAGGAGCTGCCGCAGAAAGGTCACATCCAGCCAAGTTCATCGCCCTGTGGGAGCTCGATTGTGTTGGTACAGAAGAAGGATGGGACTTGGAGACTCTGTATTGACTATCGGGTGCTAAACAAGATCACTGTCTAGAATAGGTACCCAATCCCATGGATCGATGACCTTCTGGACCAACTCAAAGGGGAAAAATATTTCAGCAAGATCGACTTGAAGTCTGGGTATCACCAGGTACCAATCAAACCCTCTGATGTGTGGAAGACTGCCTTCAAAGCCCAGGAGGGCCTTTCCGAATGGCTCATCATGCCTTTCGGGTTGATGAATGCTCCCGCAACCTTCATGAGGTTGATGGATGTCATATTGCGTCTGTTGCATTCCTACATAAATCCGGATCAATATCTATTGGAAGAGGTAACAACAATATTGCATTTGTTTTTTATGCTTCTTTCTTGGTTTTCATGATTTTGTGAGTTTCTTCCACTACCACTACTTTCGCACCCAAATTACCAAAGGAATGCAACTTGCCAGGATTTTTAACAGTGAAAATTCGATCCTTGTAGATACCTTAGCGTTTTGAGCATTATAAGCATCCAAACAAACTTGTGTTTCACCCAGGTGGACATTAGTGCTAACACCTATGCAATCCTTTTGGAGCCTTATCATTGTATTTTAGAAGCCAACATCCACTCCCAAAAGATTGTTTTTATTAACATCTTCGTTGGTCTGTGGCTTCACTTGCACCCTAATAACACATTTCCATCATTAAAGGGTCCTTGTTATGGGATGTTAATGATATACATACATACGTGCCATATTCCCATGGCATCTGACTTGTATATAAATGTTCATATTGCCCAAAAGAAAAGCACAACTCATCCTCTCTCTCTCGTAATGATCAGAACTCATTAAATCCCTTTACCATTTGATTTTTATGCTCTACTTTGGAGTGTGCATTTGTGTTGTGGTGACCATCGAGATTTTGACCAATAGTTCTTTAAATGCAACCTTTGGATGCAATTGTGATGATCCTCACATGTTCGGCCAATAAAGCCAAAACTCCAAGCATGAGCCACTTTAATTAAACACTTGCGAAGCCCTGAAGCCAATATTTATTATTTAAATAAGTCTTCTTCCTAAGTGGTTCCTTCTCACCATATCGTTGGATTTCATGCTTCGACTTAATATGTAGCCAAGGAGACTCCATATAAAGATCAATTTTGCACTCACCAGGCTTGACAATTTGACCCGATAAGTCGAGTCTTCGATTGCTCATTTAAAGTTTTCTTTACACATACCATACCATGTCGGGTAACGCCCTCCTCAATGCAGAAAAAAAAGTATAGTTTGGCATTCATTGCTTCCAAAATAGTTGCAAAAACAAATGGAATTGGTACATAAATGACTGATGCATTTGCCTCTGCTTTAGCCTTTACTTCTGCAACCGTATTAAAAGGCTAGAAGACTCAAGTGTTTTTTTTCTCATAGTCTCGCATGTTCACCCTTACCCAATGCTTTCTTAGTGACCAATGTCTTGGTGCTTTCCAAATTTTCATTTGAGGCCCAGTTAGGCGGTGCTCCTTTCATCGTTTGGGGCAATTCTTTCAACGAAAACCTGGATTGGTTTATCCATGTGCACACACACCAACCTCATGAGAAGAAGTGACCAAATACACATATGGTCGAGAGCCCTCTTGTTTGTAGACCATTGTGTCTTTATTCCTTTTGAACTGGTGGTCCCCCCTTAGTGGTTTAAGAAAAGACTTGTGATGCCACATTACAAGAAGGCATGAGCCACAACATAAAACAATATGAATACTAATACAAATAGTAAGTCTCTTTATGGCTATAGGGTATCACTATCCAAAGTTGTTTCACATTCGCATTATAAAGATTTGGTTATCAACCAAATAGAAAAATTTCAGGCATGCATTAAGTAAGGAATTCAACGATCATGATCAGGTTATCCTCAACTTAAGTATATCTTGTGATGATTACACTAGACACTTTCAGGTGGTTTTGTAAACGATTATGACTTGAATGTTCAAACATTCCTTCTAATATTAACATATGAAGCGAAATGCCAAGATTTGGAGGCTTACTCTCTCACACATAAACAAACCTTATTTTGGGAAAATAATGCCTATGCACATGGATATGATGGATATGATTCCTTAAAACTTGGCGGAGAGAAACCCAAGTAATACGTGCCAAAGTGAAATTCAAGAGGAAAAGGTTTTAACCTTTGATTCATGGCTATGATAACTTAGGATTTTATAACATATGGACAAGACCATAATAATCCAAGCCCTAAATTAATGGAGAGAATAAGGGCACATGCACAATATGACCAATGGGAAAACACTCTTGAAAATGTAGGTTGATGACAAGATAACTCCCGACAACAATTACCTGCCCAAAACCTAATGAAATGAGAGGGAATGAGGACTAATGCTATATGAGGTACCTTGTAAACCCTGATGCATATGAGTGATCTAGTTTCGAGATAAGATGAGAAGGTGAAGATGATAATCACCCTCGAGAGTAAGGATTAATTCATGGCAGGGTTGGACCTTCAATCACCAACACCTAAGGTTTCAAGGATTCTGAGAAAAATATATAATTCTCTCAAACCCTACTGCACATGCTAAGGCATAGGACCAGTCAAGGGCCTAGGGTGACATGCTATGCAATAAATCTCACCATGGTGTGCGATGTTGATGAGACTATGCCCTTAGAGACATAGGTTAAACACAGAAAGGGGGTCACTTTCTTTCCAAATTATGGTTTCTCCCAAACCCTAGTATAGTCAACATAAGGGGAGCCAAAATGAAATGCTGCTTGTCCACATTCAGTGCTTCTGTTGGTTGCGATACATACTAGGGAAAGATAAGTTTTGAAGTGAAGGGAGTCTCTTGGCACATCACCGAAGTGACACACCTTCGAAATTGTAATGTCGTCATAATGTCAACATCTGAGGCAACACATGATGTGTGGGGTCAACATGTAAAGTGTGAATAGGGAAAACATCAGAGTTCGACAAATGCCCAAAATTTTGGGTGGTGTTGTAGCAACTATAACAACTCTCACAATGCTAAATCTGGGCAATTGGCCTCATTATCATACCTTTTTATGTCTATATTAAAACAAGGAAAAACTAGATAAATTTAATTTTGAGTCTTTTAATTTAAAGATGACCACATAAATAGTTATAACTACTAATTAATTATGTTTATAAGTTTTACATATTAAATAATTAATATGCATTTTAATATCTTATTTATTTATATTGAATTTTTAATTTAATATTGTATATAATTATTTTTTTAAATATTATTATTACCATTTAATTTTTATTTAATTTTGTTTTAATTTTTAATTTTAAATTAATTCCAATTCCCCTCCAAAAAATTCCGTCCTCGTTCTCGCATTGGTTGAAAATTCAATTTGAATACTTTTAAGGAATCGAGCGATTCTATTTTTTATTTTTTGATAAATTTTTATTCCCGCCTACAAGTGGAACCTTCGGGAGGGCATTCTGCAGGGATGCTCTACTCCTTGTATCGTTTGAGGTAGCTGGTTGATGCCATAGTTGTTGATATGCACGCCGGATTGGCATCTGAGGAGGAAGTAAATTCAAGATGCTGCCCACCTTCATCGACAACCTGCCCAAGGTATTTATAAAATGAACCTCCGGAAATAACCAAGTTGAATTTTTTTCTATTTTCTAATTGCGTTTAGCTTGTGAAAACCCCATATTTTAATTCTTTGCAAGCGAATTTATTGAATTTTTTTTTATTTCGATGCCTTGAATCTGAGTTGCATGTTGCGTTTGCAATAGTCTCTGACTTATTTTTTTGGTCTAGACCCCATATTTGATGTGTTTGTGTCCTGTCAGTTTATTAATGGAGATATTTAAACTCAGCCTTTGACCAACCCAAAATGTGAAGGAATTCTACTGGTTAGCCTATTGTTTGACAAGTTGATGAAACCCTTAGAAAAATAAAGAAGTTGAAGTTGAAAATTTTGTTCCTGGCCCTTGAAATTGAACATAGAACGTAGCATTATTTTTGTCCGATCTAGTGAAACCATTAGCAGACAGCGCATCAAAACTTCCCCACAGAGTTTCGTCCTTAGAGCTTGCCTCTGATGGATCGGGTGTAGTCCAAAGAACTTTCAATTCAGATACTTTTGTGGGAATTTCTCCATAAAGCAAATTATTGGAGAAACTGAGCGCTTGCAAATCCTTGAATTTCCAGATCCATTCTGGAAGAAACCCTGTCAACTAGTTATGTTCCAACGATAACAAGTGCAAACTCTGTATGCCCTTCCAACTTGCAAGTATTGTACCAATTAAACAATTGTGGGAGGGAGCTAGAATGTATCCGGAAAGGAAGACTCGTACGGGTAGCTCTTATCCGCCCCTTTTCTTGTTGGCTGTATCGGTCTTTTCCCTGCATCACATCGATTCTTAGCGCTAGATTGGGCTCTTTTCGCTTTGATTGGAGAAAAGAGATTTATTCCGGAAAGAACTGGTCTGGCAGCTTGTCTTGCTTTACTTCCTTAACTAGCACCTGACTTGTATTATCCCGACTACTTTGAGCTTTCCTTAATTGCTTATTGGGTGGGGTGCTTATGGTCGAGCACCTATAGAACGATGCTACATATACTCATACTTATGACCGGGTTGAGATTCATGGACAGGGAAAGAGATTAAAGATTGATACCAGATACAATAGAGAATCGAACTATTAAAGCACATAATTTCTAAATCTCATGAAAGTTGAAGGTGCATTACATAAACCGAAAGGTAGAGATACAATAAGCTACTCTGGTAGACTCATTTCAAGCTCATTCACCCGCTGATTCTACCTACAGGTTGCTACAGAGTGATTTCACTTCCTACTTCTCCTACGAAAATTCAAGACTTTATGATCCCGTTCCGAAATGGCCAAACGAGCGAAGGAGCACATTTCATATTCCTTCATTTACGAAAGTGAGAGAAAAATTGAAACAGAGCTTGTTTTCATAATCACAGAAATCGGCTCTACACACGATCAGCAAGAGGCACAGAGCCATTGTAACTCCAATGGCGGACAGAAAATATCACAACTCACCAACATACGAGATCTCTAGTGACACACTACAATAGCTGGCTCTTTTGCTACACGTTCCTGTGCTATTTAGAGAAAGGGAATTGACCATTGGCCACCAGCGCCACCCTTTCATGGGTAGGATGCTTTAGTTGAAGTTATTTGAATGAGGGAAGCTTTTCGGTCACTGGAAGTCAGTGGCATTTTGTGCTTGGATTTTATATCCATCGCAGTAGTTTTTATGGTAAATATTTATTTGCATCACCTGCAAGATGAACTGATGGAAATGAAACTCAGGATTTCGGAATTTTTGGTAGCATAATCGCTCAATCTAGAAGCAGGTATGCTTGTTTTTTGTGTTATGCATTTTATTTTTAGATAAATACTCGTGTAATGGCTCGGAGAGATTGTTACGATATTTTCTAGATTATGGAAGTATTAGAGGCAGCTCACTGCTCCACTTGGACTTTTTAAGAATTTTTTTAAATGGGACTGGCATGACTGGAGCATGGTATGCACTGTTTTTGTGCCTATTTCTCTGTCTTACACATTATGCCATGAGCCACACTCTACATGACGTTGCCATGTTTTTTATTACTGCCCAAGCCATCAAAAGTTCAGTAATTGCATAAAGTTTACCAGGTTCATGGATGCTGGACAAAATTGATCATATTATGCACTGTGAACATGATTAGACAGAAAAATATCATGTATAAAAGTAAGTTATACTTTGTACTAATTGACAAAGTCTCAATGCTTCAGGATAGTGTCTTCCAGGCACACAATAAATTGTTTCTATCACCGCGAACAACTATGTAGGGTTGATCAATTGGAGCTCCTTGTTGAGTAAACCTCATAGCCCCATTATGCTGAGGTTTTGTTATTTTCCAAATTTCAACCAGCAATTTTCAGGGCTCCAATGTAACTCTGTTTATTAGACACCCAATTTTTCACCTTAGCTCAGGAGATCTGCATAGAGAGAGAGAATCCCTGCAAGTGCGATCTTATATATTATGAATCAATCAATATTTAAGCCAATCCAGATGGAAGTGTCCTTCTGCAAATTCCACGCGGAGGTTGGGAATGGTAAAGGCCTTGAGAGATAATCACAGATGACATGAACCAGAGACCTTAAGTCACTAGCCAATTTGGGAAGTTGCTTCACACGAGAGCACTCCCTCATATCAAGTTCTTTTAAACTAGATAACTGGCCCAATTTATCTGGGAGTTGTTTTAGGTACCCACAAAGTGAAATATCAAGGAATTTTAGTTGTCTTAGCTTGCAAACTGAATGTGGTAGTTCTTTTAAACTTGGGCATGCATACAATTTGAGCATATGTAGTGAGCTGAGATTACTTATATCTTCCGATAACTTATGAAGATCGTGGCAATTTGTGACAGACAACCATTTAAGGGTAGTCCAACTACAAATACTCGTAGGAATTTCCCTCAAATCACTACAGTGATCGATAGCTAACTCAAGAAGATGGGGGAAATTTAAATCAACCCCCATATGTAATCCTGTAATATTCCCAAAACCGTCACATGGAACCAAGGATAACTTCTCTAGTTTTTTCCAGGACTGACAGTATTCTTGGAGGGGAGGAACAATTACTCTCTCTAACCGAATAACTTTCAGCAGCGTTAATGAAGAGAGGATTGATATCCTTTGAGAGTAGCCCGCTTAGAATTGTGATTTACAATTATGAGAACCTTTAATTTATCCATTGATTGCATGAATGGTGGAAGAAAGTATTCACTTGCAGAAAAGTTCAAGATAAGCACCTTGGCATTAGGGAAGTTCATTTGACACCAATCCTAATCCTCCATCGAACCTGTGTGGAAGGAAATAATCTCAGCATTGAAATCATGCCCTACATGCTTCTTCCACATTTTGCGAATAGAATCAGCTTTCCGAGGCATGATAAACCTTTTGCGTCTTTCAATTATAGGCTCCTGCTCGGTCCAATATATAGCCAGGTCTCGCAATGCATCATGCTGAATTAAGGAAATCTCACCACTATAGTCATAAGGATTCCCCAGGGTACCTTTTTGATTGTTCACCAAAGTCACAATATTTCGACTCGCAAGTTCTATTAATATTGTGTAAGCAGATGTCCATTTCAACTTATGAACATAAACACCCAAGTCTAACAATGGATCAACAGATATTTTTCTAGCCTCTAGAAATATTCCCATGTCTAGAAAGCATTCTCGGACTTCTTATTCCAAGATATTTATGCTTGCTTCCATTTGTTTCAGGACTTCTGTTTTGTGATATTGAGATATTTTTTGTCCTTGAGAAAGTTTGTCCTTGGCAGTTATCCATGCTGCTGGTGGCTGACCATGAAGAGACCTTCCAATCACCTTAAGAGCAAGTGGTAATCCTTTGCATTCTGCTATTACCTCTTTGACTATTGGAATTTCTGAATATTCAGAACAAACAGCGAGAACAAAAGAGTCTCCTCTACAACACAGAGATTCAATATGGAAATTTCAAATGCTGGACAGAGATGGCACAAACTTGAAAAACTATTTCATTAACAAACAAAACTATTACAAAATTTCTTCCACTGAAGTGGGATTACAAAATATTTGACTGATACAGACGCAGTGCTCTAAATAAAACTTCTCTCTGTCTCTCAAAACGCACAAAACAATGATCTCTGGTCTTACTGTGTTTTTCTCTGCCTGCGGGCTTTTCATTACACAGCAATACAACATTTCAAAATGAACCTACAGGCCTTTTTCCCTTTATATATATGGCACAACGTTATATAAAAAAAACATAAAACAAAATATAAAAGGTTTTAAACAAAACCTTAATACACTGCCGGATTATTAACTTTAAACAAAAGTTTCATTTGCACGATATACGAGTGGAGCCCACATCGCAATCGGCGATTGGCGGAACATCGAAACAATGGTTTGGACTTGTGACCTTGCGATGCACGATGAGCGATGAGCAAAGTGGGGACCACATTCCATCGGTACATCGGCATCGGAAAATAAAAAACACGGATGGAGGAAGCCTTTTGGGAATGTGACATTGCGATGTGTGATGGCACGATGTGCGATGAGCACTAAGCACTATCGGCATCGGCACAAAAATTAAGTGGTAGGAGGATCGGCGGATTGGCGATGTTGCGATGTGCGATGGACCCCACAGCAGAGATTGCATCGTCGCATCGCAAGTATTCAATGGAACATAACATATAGTGGAGGAATTTGGAATGTGGCAATTGTGATATGTGATATTGCATCGCGACTTATATAGCGGCGGTATCATTGCGGAAGGGCATAATACTTGATCCTTTGGGATGTGCGATGTGTGCTATCGCACCATCGCATCGCATCGGATGCTTCACATCAAAAAGACACTAAAATAAAACTTTGCGATTGGCGATGAAGTGATGAAGTGGGGACCACTTATGACGTGGCCCACATAAGTTTAAAATACTTGGTGTTCGAATCAAAAAACTCCTTTGTTTGGTTGTTGAGGGCTTAAAAGCCCGAAACGACTGTTCTTTAATAAAACTGTTATTGCATGGCTTGGACCACGGATTCTTCAATTTCTCCTGCAAAATAGGCTACGACCTATATCAAAATTCAAGTTCTTCTTTGCAATGGTGGTTGCAGCCATAACAAATAAATTCATCCCTACAGTTTCTCCATTCCTCTTGAATACACAGTGTTGTGCACGCATTATCCTTTGCCCCTCTACTGTACTCTGTTTCTACCTGCACGGGGTATGCAAGTGACTTTAACATTTTTAACACTCCCCCTTAAAGTCAGCTGTTGGGTTATCAGTCATACCCAAGCATTTTCTTAAATATTCCAAACTTTTCTGCCCCAATGGCTTTGTCAGAATGTCTGCAAATTGCTCCTCTATTCTACAATGTTTTAAAATTATTTCTCCATTGTTCACCAATTCTCTGATATAGTGAAACTTTGCATCTATGTGTTTTTTCCTCTTGTGAAACACATAATTATTTGACAATACAATAGCTGAGCTATTGTCACAATAAATCAATGTTCCCTTTACTTGTTCTTGGCATAAATTTCTTAACATCCTTCTCATCCACACTGCTTGACACGCTACTTCTATAACTGCCACATACTCTGCCTCTGTTGTAGATAACGCTACTATAGGATGTTTCTTAGAAGCCCATGAAATGGCTCCTGAACCCATATGAAAAACGTAACTGGATGTGCTTTTCTGATCATCAATACTTCTAGCCCAATCACTGTTAGTATATCCAATTAATTCTAAATTTTCTGAAGTAGTATACAAAATACCATACTTTTTAGTTCCTTGTACATACCTCAGAATTCTCTTTGCTGCTTGTCAATGTGCTTCTTTTGGCGTCTCCATAAATCTGGAAATCAAACTAACAACATGCATAATATCTGGCCTAGTTGTTGTCAAATACATGAGGCTACCAACTATGCTCTTATATAAACTAGGATCAAAATCCTTGTTACTGTCATCTTTGTTGAGTTTCAATCCCATTACCGTGGGAGTAATTGCTGCATTGCACTCCTGCGTATTAAATCTTTCCAAAAATTCATTAACGTACTTTGCTTGTGAGATAAAAATCCCATTTTCATTTTTCTCTACTTCTATTCCTAAGAAGTATCTTAAAAATCCCATATCAGTCATTTCAAATTCATCTTTCATGATTGTTTTAAAATTTTCAATGAGGTAATTATCATTACCTGTGAATATCACATCATCAACATATAAAACCACAATCAACATCTTACCATATTTTTCTTTGATGTATAATGTGGGTTCTCCTTCACATTTTTCAAACCCATTTTCTAGTAGATAGGAATCTATCCTACTGTACCATGCTCTTGGTGCTTGCTTCAGCCCATAAAGAGCTTTCTTCAACTTGCAAACTTTGTGCTCTTGGCCCTTTTTCTCATAGCCTAGAGGTTGTTCAACATAAAACTCTTCCATTAACACTCCATTTAAAAATGTTGATTTTACATCCATTTGGTAAAATTTCCATTTTTTTTGTGCTGTTATGGACAACATTGCTTTCACTGTTTCCATTCTTGCAATTGGTGCAAAAATTTCCTCATAATCTCTTCCATGTTGCTGATTATAACCTTTGACAACAAGTCTGGCCTTGTGTCTTTCTATCTTACCTTCAGCATTACTTTTGGTCTTGTAGACCCACTTTACTCCAATGACTTCTTTCCCTTCTGGGAGATCAACCAACTCCCATGTTTTTTTATTTTCTATTGCATTAATTTCTTCATCCATTGCTTCTATCCATTTCCTATCTTTTATGGCTTCTTTAAAATGAATAGGATCATCAACATGACAATACAAAGCAAATAAGGAGTTCATACCTTCATTTGCTGCCTCTTGCTCGTAGATTTCATTTAAATTTCTGAATCTAATTCCTCTTTCATTTGGTGTACATGTGCTTGAAGAAGCACTCAAATCTGCTCCATGTGGCGTGCTTGGAGAAGCACTTTCATTTCTTCTCAAGGGTGTTCTTACTCCTGCTTGAGGTGTCCCTTTCTTTCCTTGTGTTGGTGAAGGTTGTGCTTCCGATGAGGTGTTATTTTCAGCCACATCTTCCTCATCTTCATCATGAGACAAACAGCTTTTAACATTGACTATTTTCTCAATGCTTCCATCCCATGCTTCCTCTTCAATGAATTTCACATCTCTGCTTATAAAAAATTTCTTTGTGGATGGGTTATATAATCTATATCCCTTGGTATCTTCATAGTATCCAAGGAAGATGCAATTCTCCCCCTTACTACCCAACTTCTTTCTCAGCTGATCTGGAATGTGTACATAAGCCACACATCCAAAAACTCTCATGTGGGTGACTCCCTGTTTTCTGTCACTCCATGCTTCTTTAGGAACTCTGTTCATTACAACTTTTGTTGGGCATCTATTTAAAATATACACAACACAATTTGTAGCTTCTTCCAAATACTCATTTGGAAAATGTTTTTCTTTCAACATACTTCTCACCATTTCCATTATGGTTCGATTCTTCCTTTCAGCAACACCATTTTGCTGCGGTGTGTACCTTGTAGTAAAATGTTTGTATGCCATTTTCTTTGCAAAAATGTAGAAATTATTTTGAGATGTACTCACCTCCTCTATCAATTCTTAGAACTTTGATATGCTGCCCACTCTATTTCTCTACTAGAGCTTTAAAGTGGAAATTTTTTTCAAAAACTTCACTTTTACATTTCAGAAAATAAACCCATACTTTCCTTGTGAAATCATCAATGAAGGTCAGCATGTAACTGTTGCTTGAGACTAATGCTATTTGCATCGGCCCACATAAATCTGAATGGATAATTTCTAAGGGTGCTTTCACCCTTATGATTTTTCCTGACAGAAAGTTTTCTCTGTGTTGTTTTCCCAAGATGCAGCCTTCACATAGGCTGTCTGGTTTCTCTATCAATGGTAGTCCTCTTACCATTCCTTTTCTATGCATCAAATTTAGACCTCTGAAATTGATATGTCCAAATCTCAAGTGCCATAACCAATTTTCATCTTTCACTTCTTTCTGAAAGACCTCTTGAGTTACAACTGCTACATAATTTCATTTTCCCTTCAAGTCAGTATTGAGCTTGAGTGGAAACATTCTATTGTTGGTCATTTGTATTTCAGCAATAATCTTCTTGCTTGGAGGTATATCCATTATTGTGCACACATCATTTTTAAAAACTACATTGTAACATTTGTTTATGAGCTGCCTAACGCTCAAAAGATTACATTTCAAGCCAGGAACATAGTACACATCTGGCACAAATTTCTGCTCTCCATTTCTTGCACAGATATTAATTATGCCTTTTCCCTTGACATAAATCTTAGTATCAGTTCTAGTGGTTACTTATGATTTAACTTCTTCATCAAGCTTGTCAAACATTGCTATGTTTCCAGTCATGTGATTACTGCAGCCTGAATCTAAGAACAAAACATCATCCTGTCTATCTTGTGCTACATTACATGTTAACAACACATTCTTTGGGTTATTTTCCTCTTTTGCTACATTAGCATTCTGCCTATTATTCATGTAATTTTGTTTTTTCCTACATTCATTGGCATAGTGCCCATATTTTTGGCAATAATGACATTGGATATTGGATTTTTCATACCTTTGTTCATGAGCATGTTGGTGTCCACCTTGCTGGCTGCTTCTTTGGCCGTGGCTTTAATTTTGACTGTTGCTCCTTCCATGTGAATGTGAAGAGCTGTTTCTTCCTCCTCTATTTTGGCTTCTACCTCTTCCTCTTCATCTGCCTTGACCTCTTCCTCTTCCAAAAGGCATCTGGATCTTAAAGGCATGCTCTAGAGATGGGTTAATTGATCTTCCCAATCTATGTTCATGAGTCATCAGTGATGCATGAAGTTCATCTACTGTGAAATTTGAGAGATATTTAGTCTCTTCTATGGTGGTAACAATAATATCAAACCGTGAGGGTAGACTCCTCAACAGTTTCTCCACAATCCTTCTTTCTTCAAGTGTCTATCCATGAGACCTTATCTGATTGACCATCCCAATCACATGTGTGAAGAATGAGTCTATGTTATCAAACTCTTTCATACAGAGAGTTTTGAAATCTCTCCTCAGCAATTTTAGTTTTTGCTATCTTCACTTTCTCCATACCTTGATAGGATATTTTAAGAGTTTCCCATGCATCCTTGGATCTCTTAGCTGCTTCTATCCTTGGAAACAAACTCTCATGTACTGCTTGATAGAGATAGAAGAGGGCCTTAGAGTCCTTCTTCTTGTTACTCTTCAATAAATCCTTCTCGGCCTGTGTTAAGGCATTAAAGACCCGCTCATCAACTGGTTCATCAAAACCATCTTCTACAAATTCCCATAAGTCCTGGGAGGCAAACAGGGCTCTCATGGTAATGGTCCAATAATCATAGTTATTCCCATTAAATTGTGGAAGTTGAGTATTTACAATACTCATATTGGTACTTGGTCCAGCCATTGCTTACTAACTGAACTTTGAACTAAACTTGACTGTGTTTTTAATAAACAAACTATCTTTCCTTCTTTAAACAACAAAATCTGTTTCTGAGGACTGTTCTTTTACACAAAAAAAACAACTTTGTGTTTTTTTTATATAAATACCTGAACTTTAAACTTCTGCTGAGCCTTCACGCTGCTGGAGAACTGCTGCAACAAATATTCCTTGTTCCTTCAGCTTCATTGACACTTTCAAAGAGCCTGGATAAGCTCCGATACCATGTTGGACTTTCTGAATATTCCGAACAAACAGGGAGAACAAAAGAGTCTCCTCTAAAACATAGAGATTCAATATGGAAATTTTGAATGCTGGACAGAGATGGCACAAACTTGAAAATATATTTCATTAACAAACAAAAATATTACAAAAATTCTTCCACTGAAGTGGGATTATAGAATACTTGACTACTACAGATGCAGTGCTCTTCACAATATTTCTCTTTGTCTCTCAAAACGCACAAGACAATGCTCTCTGGTCTTACTGTGTTTTTCTCTACCTGCGGGCTTTTCATTACAAAGCAATACAACAACCTTATGAGCCTACGGGTTTTATACTTTATATATATGGCACGAAATTACATGAAACAAAGACATAAAACAAAATATAAAAGGTTTTAAACAAAACCTTAATACACTGCCGGATTATTAACTTTAAAGAAAAGTTTCATTTGCGCGATATATGAGTGGAGCCCACATTGCAATCGGCGATCGACGGAACAACGAAACAATGGTTTGGACTTGTGACCTTGCGATGCACGATGATCAATGAGCGATGTGGGGACCACATTACATTAGTACATCGGTGTCGGAAAATAACAAACATGGATGGCAGAAGACTTTTGGGAATGTGATATTGCGATGTGCGATGGCGCGATGTGCGATGAGCGCTAAGCACTATTGGCATCGGCACAAAACTTAAGTAGTAGGCGGATCGATGGACTGGCGATGTTGCGATGTGCGATGGACCCCACAGTGGAGATTGCATCGTCACATCGCAAGTATTCAATGGAACATAACATATGGCGGAGGACTTTGGAATGTGGCGATTTCGATATGCGATATCGCATCGCGACTTATACAAAAACAGTATCATTGCGAAAGGGCATAATACTTGATGCTTTGCGATGTGTTCGGATGCTTCACATCAACAAGACACTAAAATAAAACTTTGTGATTGGCGATGAAGTGATGAAGTGGGGACCACTTATGACGTGGCCCACATAAGTTTAAAATACTTGGCGTTCAAATTAAAAAAATCCTCTGTTTGGTTGTTGAGGGCTTAAAAGCTCGAAACGACTGTTCTTTAATAAAATTGTTATTGCGTGGCTTGGACCACGGATTCTTCAATTTATCCTGAAAAATAGGCTATGGCCTATATCAAAATTCAAGTTATTCTTTGCAATGGTGGCTGCGGCCATAACAAATAAATTCATCCCTACGGTTTCTCCATACCTCTTGAATGCACAGTGTTGTGCACAATTTATCCTCTGCCCCTCTGCTGTACTCTGTTTCTACCTACACGGGGTACGCAGGTGACTTTAACATTTTCAACATTGACTAGGTTGTAATCTGCTATTTCTGGAATGGACTTTCGATCAAATGCCAAAAAGCAGAAAAGGGACACGACATCTTGCTCTCTCAAACATGGAAAATCATACTGGTAATCAGATTTAACAACATTGTTGTTTCTAGTTGTAACAAGAGTTTTAAACCCTTTTCCTTCAAATAAAATCTTTTCAATATGATCAATTTCCCAAAAATCATCCAGCACCACCAAAGTTGGTTGAGGTTCCATTTGGCGAAGCCTTTGTCAAATATGTTGATGTGCATCTTCGACGTCATGAAATTCAGGTCTTTTCTTGCAAACAATCTTGTCCCACATTCTCTCAAGAAGTCCCTTAAGGTTCAGTGATTGCGAAACTCTTTCAAAAACTATCATCTCCTTAAAATGACCTTTGACTTCATTATCATTGCAGAGGGCTAATGCCATAGTAGTCTTTCCACTGCCCCCCATGCCTATTACTCTGAGCAGTGGAGCATCATTGCGCAAGAGACTTTTTTTCAGCTCATACACCAAACCCTTCAAACCAACTCTAAAATCTGGCAATTCTGAGACGATCGATTGGGAAGCCCTTATACCAAGTTCCAATTGATACATCTGATATGCAATAAAATTAAGGTCATATTCTTCCCTTATTGTGTCAATTTTGTGCCCAATCCCTTCAAGTTTATCCTCCATTTTGAGGTCAATATTCTCAATTTTATGCTCTATTCTGTGCCCAATAGTCACAAGTTGATCCTGCGGTACTCTCAGGCTATGCAATTCGGAACAGATATGTGCCCAACCTTTCGTCTGAGTGAAATTAACAATATCCAAATCCAAGCATTCAATTTTATTTGCATACTTATAGCTCCTGAGGATATTCAAGTGACTTACCTTGGAACAGGCCTTAACCAACCTCTTACCTTCCTGCAGCTACTGATAGAGTTCGCTGAGCAGCTTCTGGCTAGGTTGAGACAACTCTACACTACTCGTAAAGTTGTCAAGTAATACAGGTGTGATTCCTTCCAGGGTTTTTTGGAGGCGTTTGCAATTCTCCTTGTAGGCAAAAATCTTCTTCAACACATCTTTAATGATCCCCAGCAGCTCAGATGGTACATCGCCCACAAGTGATTGGATCACCAAACCCTCCACCATTCCGATCAATAGATTGTTTTCAAAGACACTCAAAACTCAATATAGAAACTCAATGACTGAAATCTTTATTTGAGTTTTCCACTGATATGGAATGCGACTATAGGAAGATGGATATCAGAGAAGCCATGAAAGGAATCTTCATGTGGAGTAGGCAGGAGCATAGCATATGCCACAGCACAAGCTTTTCTTCCCAAAAGGAGATTAGCAAAAGAATCTAGAAATTCACAAAGTAGTTGCTTCCCGGAAGGAGATTAGCAAAAGAATCCTAAAATTCACAAAGTAGTTGCTGCTGCAAACGCCCATTCAGCGTAGATGGTATGCTTAATTATATAGCCATGGCAGAGGCTCATTTGGCGTTTATAGGGTCTTCCGTGGTTATATGCACATGCACCCCTTTCTCCTCGTGGATTTGACCATGGAATCTTGCAGGAGCCATACTTCACCAACAATGGGTACCACTTCAACCACAACACAAAACCTGCAATATAAACCATTCATATGCCCATTACACACTCTTCATGACGTTGTGGAGTGAAATTCTACAGCGGAGCTCTTTGGCAATGTTTCTCACATTTACAATTTCCAACATCCACCGTCGATCAATCCTGGGAAATAATTCAAACATGTGATCTCCAATAATCAAATCTATATGATTCAACATCAAAATTTAGCATATGTTGGGAATGATCATGTCCATGCAAGGTTTTCAGGCCACATAAAAAGGGCTTTCGATCATTAATTGAAATATATAGCAAAACAGAAAACAACATGTTTCCATAATTCAAATTAAATTTCCAACACAAGGTTAAAACACATTTTCCAGTATTTATGTCGAAAATTGTACCGAAAACATTCACTTCAACTTAATATCCATGGTGATTTTCTCATCTTAATATGGTCACGCTTCTATATAGCTCAACGCAGATTTGGACTCTAGAATCTTATTTCAGTTGGAACTCAACCCTCACAAGATAGAGAAACTCAGTTGGCTTCAATTCTCTGTCTGTTACTCCTGACCATTTCCAAGGCGATTCCATATCATAGGGATTGGACTCTCCTTCCAATTCTTTGATTCCATATCATAGGGATTGGACTCTCCTTCCAATTCTTTCACAAATTAATATTCATGGTCCAAACGAATCGATGCAAGAGTTGATTAGTTGGATCAAAATAGCCCATTCCATAATTTCATGTTAACCTTACGCCTCCAATGATTTACTGACAGTTCGGTGCCTTCTCTTAGTCAATTATACTCCTAAAACATTGACAATAGCTTCATTTTCCCAAAACCCTCTAGTGTGCACAAAAAAGAGATTCTTCAACCGGAAATGAATAGATAATTAAACTTTGACTTAGATTAAATCGAATATAGAATAAGTGCATGGTCTTCGTTATACATTAATTTATAACAACATATATCCAACACAGTCCGTTATAGTAAATGCATGAACTCTTATTCATTAAACTAGTTTTGTGCATACACATGGTGAGAGGCATTCATTCTCTCTATGGCCCAATTTCCCATATTTCCCATTTATTTGAATGTCATTTTATTTTCCCTTAATTTTAAATTGATCAAATACAATTTTAAAAGAAAATTAGCTCTATGATTTATTCCCTAAATCACTTATGCTTTTCAAGGTAGAATTTATTTTTCCTTAAGGAAAAAATCATTCCTACCCATACGTTTTCTAAAAATATTGTATAATAATTAAAAGAAACAAACAATATTTACAAATAAGGAATTGAAATTACTTTTCAATGTTCAAAACCCTTTTGGAGCTTTTCTTCAGAATGCTTGATGGCTTTTGGAAGTTTTAGTGCTCTCGCATTAGACTGCCATGGTAGAAAAATTTCATGAACTCTTGTTCATGTGTCATTAGTTCTTGAATCCTATAGGATCCCAAGCTTGTGTTGTAGTTTTCCATTCTTCCCTACATGTTGTTCTCCTAGTGTTGATGTTATATTCACTTATCTAGGCTTCCAAATCCTATGTTGTTCTTTTCCACTTGCCTTGCTAATGCAAAGGTCCTTAGTCAATTGTACTTTGTTGTTGGTTGTCCTTTTCCTCTTGTTGTACATTCTCCTGGTAATTCTCTTCATCAACATCCACAACTTGTCAATTTATTCATCTAACTTTGTCCTTGACTATAGAGATTTAATTTCATATCTTTATTGCTGATGCATATCTTCCTTGTGCATTAGAGTTTTAGAACTCTTAACAAACATTGGATTATACATTTGCTTCATTATTTGTTGCTCATGCCTTGCAATTTACTCCATAACATTGGTTGGCCTCATGGATTTTCATCTCCATAACCTTGGATGCCCAATTTACATATTTGAAACATCCCTCATTAAAAGTAAAATGTTTTACATCACATTTCACTATTTTTGGAACATTGCAATTGTTTCACTTAAAGTTTCATTGTCATGGAAGCTCGGGGATCATGCCCCAAACCTTGGTGAGTGTTTCACTATGTAACATTGGGTTGTACTAAACATTGGATCAATGTTATGAGTGTTGATGATGCCTTGTAAGAGGGATTTGCCTATTATGGGGGGCTTAAAATCTTGTGACAAGGATTTCTCACAAGTGGTGACATCCCCATAATCAAGATTCATTATAGGGGTTGATAGCCCTATATCAAGGATTTGTTACTTGGGTCGGCATGGTTGTAATAAGGAACTAGGGATGTACCTATATCAATATCCCTATGGAACCCCATATCTAGCAAATGGATGACTTCATCAAAGTACGAGCATTTTCACACCCATTAAACGATTTGAGACAGCTGGGGTATTCTCTATATGGTACCAAAGCCTTCCAGGAGTGGCCACTAATATTTGGCAAGGATTTGTTTGTAACCATTTATGTTCTCTTAGTAATTTAGTGCCCTCACTAACTACTTGTACAACAATATTTTCATGGTATTTAAACAAAACATTGGCCTGGACAACAACTTGACTTGCAAGTTCCATAGTGGGAAAAATGACAAGAACAAGAATAGGCGACCTTTTATGACCTTGGAGGAATTGTGACTTCACTATCACCTCAATAGCATAAAATATAAATGATATTGTCTTGCCAGTGCAAGTTTTAACCTTGGCCCACACATCCTTTCCTTTGAGAATAGATGGAAGAGTTGCTTCTTGCATAATGGTCATACGCTCATATCCCACTGTGTTGGTTGCCTTGAGTGTTAATGGTGAGACATTGTGCTAGTGAAATCTTCCCCAGTAACCTTCACACTACTTTTTGGATCTACTTTTCAATAGGACTCAACATTGGTTGCTTGTTCCCCACAAGCTTCACTGAATCAAATTCATCATATTCATCTTCAAACTTAGACTCATCTTCGTCATCAATAATATTTAGTGCTTGAATACAAGAGGATTTAGAGCCTCTTTTGTTCAACAAGTCACCTTCTCCTTGGCTGCCTCTTGCAAAGACCCCATTACCTCTACAAGAAACACCCCTTTTTCTAATCATTTTGATAATTTTTTTAGGGTTTTTGAGATTTTTTCTCACCAATGACCTCCAATTTTTGTAAAAATCATAAATAAAGAAAGTGATGAGATCCTAGGAGTTTAAACTTTATAATTTTCAAACATTGGGAACATATGACATGAATCATATGAAATGTTTATTTCCATTAAGCATGAGGGTAGAATTATTAACTTAAATGGTCTTTAACACGATCCCTCTAGATTTGTCTCTTCAAATGTGAGGGCACCCACTCTCATAAAGGAAACGTTGGGAGTTTAAACTTTAGTGTTTTCAAACTTTGGGCACATATGAAATAAGTCATATCAAATGTTTATTTCCATTAAGCATGAGGGTAGAATGATTAACTTAAATGGTCTTTAACACAATCCCTCTAGATTTGTCTCTTCAAATGTGACGGCACCCACTCTCATGTTCGAATTTACTGATATTAGCCTTTAGGAAAAGATAAGAAAATATAAATTGGACTAATGTATCAATCCATGTGAACATGATACCCATTCGCCCTCTCACACACTCAATGTGCAAACTTTGTCTCCTAAAGGACATGATTTGGGCAGTATATCAGTTGCCTCAAAAACTTAGGTTCAAGTCAATTCTTCATGCAACATGATACTAAGAAGTTTCTAAGTTGTCTCCTATTATTATGCTAAATTGTTCAGCACCAGTTCAACAATTCTAGATGACTCTCATGGTGTTGCAATGTTATTTAATCTTACAAGTTGGCATACTTTCTTAGTCCCACAATGCTGAAAGACTTTCCTCAACTATTAATCCTAAAGAAGCCCAATAATGGGTGAACATGGATAGGCCAGCTTGACTTTTCTCACATGTTTTCCATCTCACTTAGACACTTATTTTGGGAACTCTTATACATTTACTATGTTAGTTTTCTAAGGCCTAAAATGGGAAAAATAAATAACAAGTGTGTGCAAGCAGCAACACACTTGACTAGATTGAACTCGGCCTAGTCGTATGATGGATGCACATTTTAAGGGCTTCTTTCCTAATTCAAAATCGCTAAAGATATATAAACTAACTATTTCATTTGTCCTACAATTCCAATAGTGCACATGGCAAGCTTCTCTGCAAAT
Organism: Pinus albicaulis; assembly: GCA_034641835.2. NCBI lineage: Eukaryota > Viridiplantae > Streptophyta > Pinopsida > Pinales > Pinaceae > Pinus > Pinus albicaulis. The sequence goes on along the minus strand of CM076581.1, from coordinate 964,148,113 downwards.
CTCTTTTGTTGCATATGGTAGGCCTCTGAATAGACTAAGCTTGTAATAGCATAATGCAAACATGACCTACAAGTCACCACTTTGTTTTAGTTTCTGAAGGCTGCTACATTATTGACTGACTAGTGAAGTATCAACCAGTGAAAAAGTTTCAAGCTTTGGAGAAGTTACAATATATATTATAATTTTGTCTTGCAGATTGGCCTCTTGACCAATTTTTTCTAGGAATGCCTCTTATGAAAAAATAATTTCTTTCCTAATAGGTTATGACCCTCTTGAAAATACCAGGTTCACTAGAACATTGGAAGCAAATATCTAATGCACGCATCATGCTACCACTACAAGCCATTGCAGAAAATAGAAACCAAGGTGAAAAAGGATCTACAACTACATTGTAGACATGTTACAATGACAATACTTTCTTGAATGTCTATTCTCCAACATCCATAGCATTACCACAAATAATCATAGTTTGTATTTAACTCCAAATAATATACATTCCAATAAGAAGTTGTCAATCATATTTTTACCTTGTGGCAATGATTTTCCTTATGTCCTGCTCCCATTTTCAGTCAAAAACTAGATTTCCTATATTGATGACATTCCTACTATAATATGACCAACTATCAGACAAATATCTCACTGTAATTCTAGATAAAATGAGTAGTGTACCAAAATAATAAGGAAACTGAAAATGATAGTAGATATTGCAGGTTAAGCAACTAAATAGGTAGTACGCATGATATGCTATTCCATAATTCACTACCTTTCCCATTTATAAAATAGTTTCTACAACAATTCTGCTGCATATTAGTTCTTTATGTTGCTCACACGGGGGTTACAATCAACCTTTCCACAGGAGATACATATGGCTTATGCAATTGGCATACCATTGTTGTTACTGTAACTAACATTTCATGATAAGAAGTTACAGTTGAAACATTGCATTTACTTGTTTTGGCTTACTAACTGTTATGTATGGCATATATAATACCAGTTGTCCATTGGGATTCATACGTGACCAAATGAAAAAGTATTTAACTTTTGCTAAATGCAAAAATGTTACAGGCTAGGATTGGAGGGATTTTGTGCAAATTATAATGAAAAATAAAAAAGTGAAGGCATGCACCTCTAGTGCAGTGATAGTAGGGTTTCCTATTTATAATCGTCTAGATTTATTATTATTATTATTTGTTCATTTCTTTCTGGTTGTTTTTCCTTGGTCAAGGTGTCTCTCAAGTTTGTCAGCTCTGAATGCTAAACATGTTGCTTGATGTCTTGCAGTGGAAACACCTCACATCTTAGCATAGGTCCAAGATCTAGTTCTGGTACAATAGCGCAAATTATAGAATATTTGGTAAGTGCCTGCTACCGAAAGCCTTTCCATTGTGACCCAAGTGCTATTGGCCACAATTATAAGGTTAATGCATTGGGAAAAAGAGAATGTTGTGTGTGTTGATGCTGCACACAGGGCATCTTTTTACAAGCCATTTTTCCCCTCATGTGCAAGAGTAGTTTGCATCTGCAAGATGCACATAGAATTATTTTTCCCCAATAAGATAAACTTCTAGTGTTGCATGAGCTTCTAGCCTCTTTAGACTAAGGAATTGTCCAGAAATTTGTCACTCTTGGTTTGTAGTTATCCTGTGAGTTTAGTCTGATTGCAAGACTTTTGCCTTAACATTCCTTCTCAAAGTTTCTGCCATAACCTCAGAGCTACTCAGGTTTGGGGTTGTTCCCTAGATATCTCTAGGGGATTGGACCAACCTCCTGATCTGCTAGCATCATTTCTATACCTCCAGCAGGTATATCACTTATCATAGGCATTTTTGTTTCTTCAAAATGTCGTTACTCTCGCAGAAGTGTGCATTATAATTTAAGATTCTTTCTTCCAAAACTCAACATGTTGTGTGCAATGTGGTGCCTGTTGGGTGATTTCGATGGCTTCTACAAACTAGTTATTAGACAATTTTTCTAACCTCTTAGGAAGGAGCTACTTAGCAGTGGCTGCCTCTCTGAAAATTTCTGGTATTGATTGTTCATTAGTATATTGAAAAATTCATCATCGGGGATTAATGTTTCAATTTTATCAAGTGTCTCCTGTTTCATATTCAACACAAGATGGAATTTGCATGCACTCAGTTCATTGGAGCAAGGCTTTCTGTCTTGCCTTGAATATTGAAATCAAGTTATAGAAGCGATCCCTAAAGATGGAGCATCATTGACAAAAATTCAAGCTCCTCTCAGTGGATGTTTTCTAATCCCTCTTCTTCTGCTCCCTCCCCTTGTCATCTTCATTTGTTTACAAGGCATGAAAAAGATACCCATAAGTCTAAATTTTAGCCCAAAATCAATTGTAATGATAGTGGAAATGTTACGAGAATATTGTGATTATCACTAATGGTCTGCCCATTCTAATGAGGGATGTCTTAAGCAAAGAGTTCTCAACACATATTTCAGTGGTTGAGCAAAAGGAAGGAGAAGGTTAAAATGATTATAGTCAACAATCCCACTTACATAAGTGGTTGTTGTGGACTTCCAAATCCATGGTGGAAATGCCTCTGCTACTAAGTACGGTAATTCTAACAATTCAAAAAAAAATGGAAAAACAATTCTAAGCCCACAATTAGTCTTAATCATCACTGACTACTTCACTTTAGACAAGGATTTTTTGTTTGTGCAAAACTATTGCATTATAGTTAATGATAGTGATAAAAATCTTATTTCACAAGATCATGTGACTTTTCTTAATTTCCCTTCAAAATGTTAACCTTGGTCTAAAATTTTAGGGTTGGATGAAGGATAAGGAACCAATGCAAGTTATGAAGGTCCGTCAATTCATTTTTGCTATTGACCACTCTTTGATAGTATTAAGTATGATGACACTCTTGTTAACTGTTGTGGTCTTATTCCTTGGAAGATTTTATCAACACGATTGCCATGCAAGCTATTATACATTGTCTTGAAACTTCCCTATTTTTGTAGAGAAGTTAGCGTCATGCTAGTGATTAATTTGAAACTGTATTTTAGTGGAAAAATTCACTATTTTTTGGTGGAATAGTTCATAATTTATTCTAATCTTTTTTTGCAAGTGTACTAGTCACGATGATAAATGTGTGGTTTACTTCAGAGGGTTCTTAGTTCTTTCTAGATACCCTTTTCATCATTTGCTTTGAATACTTCTCTAGTGCTTTACCTTCATATTTTATCCCCTTACACAATTGCTCCTAAGGTCCATGTTGTTATGTTTAAGGTCCATGTTGTTATGTTTATTGGTTGTTTCTGTAGAAACTTTTTCCTGAGGTTCTGCAAGGTAAATCCAAATGCAAAAAAAATACTATTTTACATATTGATATTTGTTCAAGACATTCTTGTGTGATACTTGAATTTCATAAATCTTGATTTCTATTTCGTTATATATATCGATAGATAAGAAGAAGCCCATGGATTGTTCATATTTCTCAAATTGTGGAGTTGTTCCTTTCCTATTGCATGTTCTTTTATAATGTTATGTTGTGATTCAAATTTTTAGTTGTGCTTTTCAGTTATTCTCCTATGTAGGACATGGTTAGATTATATCAAAATTTATTCTTATTGTCTTTTTATTATGTATATTGAACATATTATTTCTAGCAACTTTAGATTTTCCTAGATTTTCTATTCCTTTGGTGTATCTTTGCACCTTTAGGGGAAATTGCTAGTTTAAATGCTAATTCTTTAAAGGGTGCTAGCTGAATGGAAGAGCACCTGCTTTACGAAAAGGAGGTTGGTGGTTCAATTCCATCGTGCTCTGATATTCATATGGAATGACGACGATTAGTTTTTGGTGACAGATGCTCTTTTGACCATCACCAATGAGCTTATGGTCACATTTTTCGACCCTCACCAAAATATGAAATGGTGACGATCAACGAACGCCATCATATATACGCATCAATAGTGACAACCATTAAAGGTCCATCACCATAAATCTTTGTTGTTGATATGAAATGGTGAGGTTCATTGTTTGTCATTATAGTCATTATTCGTGACGGACCTTGATGTCACAAATGAGTTTATGGTGACAGTCAATGAACGTCACCATATATATGCACTAGTAGTGACGGCCATGAAAGGTCCATCACAAAAAATCGTTGTTGTTAAAATGAAATGGTGACGGTCACTATTTGTCATTATAATCAATATTCATGACGGACCTTGAATGTCAACACAACACATACTTTTGGTGACACCACCTTTGGTGATGTTCAGTTTTTTGGTGACGGTCACCATTTCTCATATGAAATGGTGATGGTCACTATCCATCACTATAAATCATTATTGGTGACGGACCTTGAATGTCACCACAACACCTATACTTTCAGCGATGCCACCTTTGGTGATGTTCAATTTTTGGCGACGAAAGCTCTTTTGACCTTCACCAATGAGCTTATGGTGACCATTTTTGCCCCTCACCATTGTATTTTTTTCTTGTAGTGTGATTACCCTAGAAGTCAAAGCTAGAGTATGGTATGAAGGGTTGAAATCAAGAAGCTTGTGTTCTCTTAAATATTTCCATAGAGTATTTTTTTTAACATTATGGGAAGTCTCATCCTTTATCATCACTTTTTCAAGACTGTTGCAATATTTGGAAAGGTTTCATTCAATATATTAAAAGAAAACTTGATGATGTAGAATGGATGGATGATAAGGAGATATTAGAGGCACTTTATGAATTTTCTTCACAAGCTAGATGTTATGATGATCAAGAATTTTTCCAACAAGAAGATGTATTTTCTTCGCTTGAAGATCAAATAGATCAGGAATTTGACAGCCAAGTTATATCCCATGAAATTTGTGAAAATTTGCAACAAATTTCCCAATATTTAGATGATAAAGAGGAACATAAAGATGGTCAGTTACAAGGCTCTTCACTTTTTTCATTTTATGAACCTTTGAATATTGAAGAACATTAAAATGGGCAGGAGCAAGGAAAAGCTTATGTGAAACATTTTTATTTTCATCATAAGGAGGAGGTTGATTCCTTGAGTATGCTTGAAGGATGTCATGAAGAAGCACTAATAAACAATAATCATCAACTTTTTGATCTACAAGTTGTTGTCCCAGAATGTCTTATTATAGATTTAAATGACCAAAAATATATGTTTGTGCATAATGCTATGATTGATCCTATTGAATATTTTGAGGAACATTCAAAGTATTGTCTTGAAAATGATGTTACAAATAAAGATATGAAACAGAGACAGATTTCAATTGTAAATGAAGAAGATGTTTCTTTTTTTGTTGGTATTCAAAATGAGCTTATATTTCATGATTTTGAAGATCCTCTGGCTAGTCATTTACAACCATCAAGAAAATTTATTTTTCACAAAAATTTTGGATCATGGGGGTTTTTTCAAATGGAAGTTTGAGTTGCCATCTTTTAGGTTTATCTTTCTTTTTGAAGAAAGTATGAGCAAATTGTTTTTGAATAGCCATCTAATTTATTGGTTATATTGGAATTTTCATGCCATTTGAATCTAACATTTGATTTACAAATGTTAGGGTAGGTTTCCACATACAAAAATAAGCTCATAGGAATGAGCAAGTTTGGTTTTCAATTCTCAGTTTCATTATTAGTTTGTACGGTTGTTGTTTTCAGTTTGGAATTTTGTCCTCAGTTATAGAGTAGGTTACAGGTCATCATTGCATGGCCAAAAGAAAGTATGTCAAAGCTTCAGGAGCAGTCCAAATGGTCAGGCACTAGAACTATGGATATAAGGTTGTTTGATTCCCTGCAGGGGGGACATCATCCCCATTGGAGTCACTATTATCCTTGATAACAACTAGGTTTGTCTAGGTTGGCCTTAGGTAAGTTAGGTTAGGTCATTAGGGTGAAATAAGGTCATGAAGTTCATTAATTTTCAAAAAATGTACATATGTGGGGATCTTAAAGGTGATTAAGGTGATAGTGTCAATATCAAATAAAAATCCCAAAAATATCTTGTGCATAAGTGAAATTGGTCATTTCATGTAAATTTGTCACTTTTACACAAGTTCGTAGCGAAATTAGTGTAAAACAGTGAGAATTCGCTACGAACTTGCCTAAAAACTCTGTTTTTACAACGAGCTAAATTTTTGGTATTTTTGAAGTATTTAATATATTTCAGAGAGTAGACGAGTCATCAAAAGAGTTGAGGAGTGTCATTGGGACACTTGTTGATGAAGATCACTTATAAAAAATATGACATGGCTACCAGCACACCATTTTTTTCTACATCACCAATACACAACTCATCTTCAAATTCGGAATATAAGGACCTGAAATATAGCATTACAGTTTTCCACCTGATCATGGTTGTTGACACCGTAACATGTTAGTTTGGTTCAATGGAGATGGTGCAAGAAGAATTGAAGAAAAGAAGGGTTTGAAGATGGCTGTAGTGGATGACCCTGCTGCCCCTTAAAAGATGGTAAGACGTATTTTTTGGAAAATTTTGTCTTAGGATACTCTATCTAATCAGTTACAGAGTTTTGAACATGTTTTTTTTTAGGTAAAGAGTGAAAATTTCAAAATCTGGAAAAGTTAGGCAAGTTCGTAGCGAGCTCCAGGCTTGAAGCTGAGTTTTCCCTACGAGCTCGGTGTAGAATGTTTTGAGGTAAAAATTCCAAAAAAATATCATTTAGGGGTGGATGAAGACATGTGTTTACCTTATTTTACCTAATGAAGGCCCTCCAAAAGGCAGCACAGTCAGAAAAAGTGCAGAAGGTGGTGAAATGAGAACACTACAAAAACTATATTACAAACTTTCTTGTACATGAATGTTTTAGAAGTCAAGTTCAACTTCAATTTCTGACCAAATGAAAAAACATTTTGGAAATATGAAGAAAATTATTCTTCAACACAATACCATCTACAAAAACCTCTCTCAATTTTTTCAAACCCATCAGGGTTTGGAAATTATTCACTCATCTTTGAGGCGTATTTTTTAGAATTTTCACTAGCCAGATTTGTGTAAAAATTGTAAAATTCGACTTGGAAGAGGTCCAACTAAGCATCCACATTTCATAATGACACATAAATAGTCCAATACACTCAGAAATTAGCTGGTTGCATTTGATAAGATTTTTTGAACTATTTAACGAAAGAAGAGTCTTTTTTGTATTCAAACTCCGCCAAACAGAAAATATCCTTAAGAAGTCTCCAAGTGATGTAATCCTATTTGAAATAGGTCTATGAGGTAGGAATTCGAAGCTAGCAAGGTGGAAAACCATGTGTATGAGTCTTCACTCTATAAATAGAGGAGTTTTAGAGTTAGAGATGGGTTGATTGATTTGATGACCAATGCCACTATTGTAATATTTTCTCTACTTAGTTAATATACAGTTGCAAAAACGTTTTTCAGACTTGAGATTCTTTGTGGGCTCTTACGTTTTTGTCTCATTTACCTAGTCAATGTCAATTCAGCTTACTTCATGTATAATTACTTCGAATTCATGAATTATTATGCTCCAATTTCCTTTATGTATCTTGTTTCTTGTCAAAGTTATTTTTGTAAGAGTTCATATGCCTCAGCTTCCATGAATGATGTTTTTATGAAATTGAGTTTTATACTGACTCCATGCCCAATGATAGCCATCACACATCTTTCACCTGCAAAAGAACACCATCCAAAAGACATATGAGAGTTAGCCATCTTATTTTTTAATCTTCATTATTGAATATCATATATTTTCTTGAGAGATCCCTCTATGGTTGGAAGGGCTAACTTCCAGCCCTAAGTGGTTTGAAACAGTTACACTGAATTGACTGTTGAGCAACCAAATTAGCCTCAGTTTGGTAATAACAACTTATATGAGGGTTTGAGGCAAAATGTGAATCTGAAAATCTAGGAGGTGATTTTTTTGGTGATTCATAGGTATGATTGGGGTATAGGTCACACTTCCAACAAGGTTGTTGAAACCTATGCCTTATATCAAGGTTTGAGGCAAAATGTGAATTTGGGAATGCAGGAAGTAATTTTTTTTGGTGATTCCTTGAATATAATTCACCATTTATATTCAAGATATCTCCCCTTATAAACAAAGTTAAGTTGGATTTTAAAGTATATTTATCAGTGGTTTCATTCTATCCCCGAGAATAAATGTCTCAATGTTCTCATATCAAATAACTCCAAGGATGATCATATTCCTAATTGAGATCAAGGTTAAATCAAGGTGATATTTGGTAGTAGGGGAAAAATGGGTATGTACGCCATCCTTCATAGTTAATTAGGAGACAAAAACAAAAATAGAGGAATAATTCCTCATTGTGATACCTCCAAAGATTGGGAGTAATTATTTTGGTTTATTTTTTATTTTTATTTTTACCATGAGAAGAAAAACAAATTTATAGGATGATGTTTGATTGAGTGTAGATTATAATTTTTTTTTTGTGAGCTTAAATTAGATGATTTTTCTATATAAATCAATTAGGAAATTATACTAACGTCTGAATAGAGATTATACATTTTTTTGTTATGAGCTTAAATTAGAATATTTTGTTGTACAAATCAATTAGGATATTATAATGAGTAGTTACAGGCAACTGTAATTTATCATTGGTAAATGTTGAAAGAACAACAGTATAATATGAAAATATATGTGTGTGTGCAATAATATGTTGGTTGCATTTTTTTTGAAATAAAAGAAACAAAAATATCCAAGACCAATCGGGAGAGTGGAGCCTTGGTAGCCACATAGGACAAAATAGTTAAGACATGGAAATAATTATTTACTGGAGGGGGAAAGTAACTGAATAACTAGCAGGAGAAAAAGGCCATAAGAACGAGGAAAAGAGAGAATCGAGGGGCGGGGGACGAGATGGGGGAGAGAAAGACAACAGGAACTCGACTACCAGGGCAGATAAGCATGGTAGACCTTGTCTGGAACAAGGATTCCTGTTCCTCCAGTGTACCTAGAATATTGATCTGACTATGGAACGAGAGTGGTTAAAGGGGAAAGAGCTCAAGGGTAGTTATCTCTACTAACTAAAGGCTGGGAGGTTTAGAGGGTATTGGTTGCTAGTTGTTAAAAGAGTTGTATAAGAATCTGTTGTATTGCTAAAGTTTTATGCTAATTAGGAAGGAAAAACCAACAGAGGCCTTGAACACAATCACAAGTTAGAAGTATTTTTTGCACAGTTATAGACAGGAAAGAATTATAATTCTTTGGAAATAATGTCTATATAATGTTAAATATTTGTTTCTCAAAATATTTTTTATTTGTATACTATAAATAAATATAGGTAGAGTGTATTCCTATAAGACCCAGTGGGAGGAAAACACTGCCACAGGTTAGAGTCAGAGGCAACTAGTCCACGAGAACTGGTGTTCAACTCAAAGATATATCTGGTTAAGTATTCCATTCTTGGAAAAATCATTGTAGAACCAAAAAATAATAGATCAGAACATTATTTTAACCTGGAAACCCACACAAGAACTCAAAATATGCGTTCATCTTTCCAAGGAATTAATTCTTTCTTACAAAACTTGTTACTATAAAAGAAAATTAATCCATACAAAAAAAGGAGCCAAGCCATAATTACGAACTTCACATTTGACCATTGATAAAGAGACAAAGAAACTTAATCAAGTCAAACTCTAGAGATTGCCTCAAAGAAAAAAAAGAAAAAAAAAAAAACCACATAAATTTTCCCTAGTTAAGCATGCATTTCGGAGAACCCTGGAGAGCATTTATAGCAGGATAAAAGATCTGACAACCTATTAAAAAAAAACCCTTAAGATAGTCAAATTATACAGTCCCTTAAAAACCGTTAACGCATTCAAATTATAGAATCTCTTAAAGACCCGTAACACAGTCATAGAGAGGAACAATTTTGAATGGGCTCAGTGGTCGTCACATAGTGGTCATGAAAACATCTTTAAGGACCTATAAATTCTTTGGTGGGATACTGCTTTCAGGACATCTCAGAGGTATGACGGAAGTGGTTAATCTGGGGGATTAATTTCCATTTGGAATCCTAA